>CAJNOQ010005734.1:0-14760 GCA_905250885.1 Didymodactylos carnosus | reverse complement strand
TAGAGCATCCAAAATTGGCCATTTTATTCTGCGCCACCAGTTATCTTACATATCTATGGCGTGCATCCTAGACGGTCAATGGGATAGACTTGACGTTCACTTTTGTGTGTCGTTTACACACTTTTACATTTATAGTGAGTAGTTTAGCCAAAATGAGGGATCATTTTACAAGCAAGTCTTTAGGTAATATAAGCGGATGTATTCTATACTAGTAACAGCACTAACAGTAAAATATTGCAGTTCACGAGAATCGTTGTAAGAAAATCAATATAGAATACTTTGAGTTGAAGAAACACTTCCCGCTATTAGTTAGACTGTTCATCGTCGGGGGGCTTTTCATAAAATATCAATATCTCAGCAACGATACCACTTTTTGATTTGCGCCTTTTACTAAAAACAAATTAAAATGCTTTGTCTATAAGTGCCCCCACTTTGGAAAAGTGGTGAAAACATCTATTGAAGAACGTCGGTCGTGGCTTACGTGCAATGGCTCCTAAAAGTATTCCGTAGCGGGTTTCCCACTTCTTCCAAAACCTATTCTCGTTCGATCTGTTTGCGGTTGCCCGAACGCTTTAAGCGTTCCAGGGATGATCTTCATCTGTCCGAAATCCGGATTTCGTAATCCCTTTCGAACGTTTGAAAACTAGCTGAAGTATTCGATAATTAATCCCCAGAGAGCAAAAATGAAAAGTGATGAAAATCAGTAGCAGTACCAGAATTTTTTACCATTGGGCCCACCCTCATAGGTTCGAGACAAGAAATGAGTTATGAGCTGTGATTTTTATAATAAACTAATCATTTATCTTCGGGATAAAAAGACTGGAGCTCAATAGCTCATTTTTTACCGAATCATACGAATACTTTGAGTTGAAGAAACACTTCCCATTATTAGTTAGACTGTTCATATGAACGAAATGGTGTTCTTATTCTTGAAAACTTGAAGTAATCAATGATTAATACATTGATTAGAAAGTTTAGGTCGAGAAACCGTATTATATTTAATGAGTACGTATTGAAATTAAATGACTGATCATTCTGTTCAGTGTCCACTATCTTTTACAAAGTGAAGAGCATGGCGTAGACCCAGCAAATGTTCTTTTGCATTTTATTGCTTTTTAGTATAAGAAGATGGAAAAAAATTATATATTTCGTAACAGCAGCTAACAGTAAAATATTGTAGTTCACGAGAATCGTTGTAAGAGAATCAATATAGAAAATAAAAGCACTCTGCGATATATTTAAGCAAAACGTCCTTTCTCTCGTCGGACCAAAGTGAAACATATCTGATCAAGTTCAGACAGTTATCCATTAAACTTAAAAATTGCTCTTAATGATGACAGAATAAGTTTCTAGTCAGATACTATGAATGGTTTAGCATATTCTAATGCCTGATCTAAATCCTTTTTTATATCTTCTTTATCTTCAATTCCAATACTGAACCGAATTAAACCATCTTTAATTCCAGCATTTATTCTCACTTCACTTGGCACCATACCATGTGTCATCGATGCTGGATGACATATCAATGATTCAATTGAACCTAATGATACAGCTAAATTAATTAATTTTAAATGTTCAACCACTGCTCTACCGGCTTCTGCTCCACCTTTAACTTCAAACGATATCATACCACCAAATCCATTATTCATCTGTCTTTTGGCAATTACATGATCAGGATGTGTTGTTAGTCCAGGATAATGTACAACATCAATAAATGGATGTGTAGATAAATATTCCGCGATATATTGTGCATTTTCATTATGACGTTGCATTCGAACATCTAACGTTTTTATACCACGCATTAATAACATACCATCATAGGCACTTAATATACAACCAAACAGTTTCATTGTTTTTGTCAATTTTGATAAAAATGATTTATCATTACTACTAACACAACCTGCCGTAAGATCCGAATGACCACCCAAATATTTTGTTGCTGAATGTATTATTATATCAATACCAGGTATGTTTAGTGCTCTGGTATGATAAGGAGTAGCAAATGTGCCATCAACAACTACTTTTATTTGTTGACCATATTTCATAGATAATTGACCTAATGAATACAAGTCAGTAACACGCATAGTTGGATTACAAGGTGTTTCAGCATATAACACCTTTGTATTTGATTTGATTTCTTTAGCATAATTACTGATATCAGTTGCGTCTACAAAACTAACTTCGAAACCTAAATTTTGACCATACGTTGTTAATAACTCATAACAACCACCATAAACGCTACGTGCTATTACGATGTGATCACCAGCCGACAACAAAGTTAAAAATGTAGAGCTTATTGCTCCCATGCCTGATGAAAATATCAATGTACCAGCAGATTGTTCAAGGTTGGAAATACATTCGGCTAAGATTAAAAAAGAAATTTACATAATCTCATGTTTTGAAGCTTTTCTTAAGAGACCTCTCGTCTTTTAAAGAATACATCTAGTCTGAGAATTTTTGCAGAATAGTCAAGGTTTGGTTATATCTAATAATTATTGTAGAGACTTCAAACATAACCTTTACCATAAAAATTTCATATTGGTGAAAGTTAATTTTATAAATTTCGAATAACATGGCATTCTCTACAATTTAGGAACCGTAGTGCGTCTTTCTATGACTTTTCGATGTTAAGTTATAAATATTTGTTTATTAAAACAAATCATTCTCGTAAAAGAAACACTTTGGGTATCTATGCATAGAGTAAGAAATGTTAAGTATGCAGTTTTATAAGGTATAAGGCAATACGGAAAAAATGATATCATGAAAGAAGCGCTACGATTCTAAAATTGTAGAGAACAATCTGTGATTCCTGTGAAAAAACCACGTGTGTTGAATTTTGTCATTATTTTTATTTTTCTCATGAACTATTGCGTGAAATGAAAAAATTCATGCTAGAATCATGACTGACGTCTTTGAAAACCAATATTCTGTAATTTTCATCCGAAACTGATAAGAAAAAAACATTATGCGAGATTTGTACAACTGATCAGTGAATCTGAAGTGTTTTCAGCAGAGACGGTTTAAATAACTAAATTATATTATTCAGTGTGCAAAGCTATATGGTCACTTCTCAGTGTGTAATGGGCAGCGCAGAATAAAACAGCCACCCTTGTTCTTCGTTTTCGAGGCACTTCGCAGTAGTCCAAAGAGTTGGTTCTATGCTCAATCGATAAAGACTTAAATTCTCTACAAAACCTGCTATTTGAATCTCCGGGAGCATTTTTCTCGTTTGAATACCATTCAAAATATTGAAGAATGCCCCGTTGTCAAACTGCGACACACTGAAAATAGAAAAACGTTTACCTTGATCTAAAAAGAGATTCCATAAGAATTTTAACGGCATCAGGAGATTCATCGGAAAAGTCTGCATCTTCTCACATATTGTTCGAAATTTTGCAGTTAAATCTTCTAGGAACATTTCTCTATGCAAAAACATGATAATTCTTAAAAAAGCTAACTTTTGAACCTAGTTTTAACAGACGTTAGTTTTTTTGACTATAAAAGTAGTAAAACGTTCTAAATCCAAGATTTTAGTCCTATTATCTCAGACAGAATTAAATTGTGCTTCTTTTGATATATAAACGAAGTTTCTCAATTGAAACTGTTAATTAGAAAAATTAATTTAATATGAAAAAATTGAAATGCCAGTTGAGAACTAATTATGAGTCCAGCTGACGTAGCAAAAACACGGTGTGAAGTTGTAAATGAGTGAGATCGATAGAGCATCCAAAATTGGCCATTTTATTCTGCGCCACCAGTTATCTTACATATCTATGGCGTGCATCCTAGACGGTCAATGGGATAGACTTGACGTTCACTTTTGTGTGTCGTTTACACACTTTTACTTTTATAGTGAGTGGTATATTAGTCTTTAGCTAATTTAAGCGGATGTATTCTACAGAATGCAAAGGTTTGGGATCATATTTAGGCGATAAATATTTCCTTACCTGCCATCTGTACGGTTGGATTTCCCCATCTGGTATACACAAAACCATCCTGATCACTGATTGGTTGATCAGGTCTTGAAGACAATCGGGCACCATGTGCAACAGAATCTAGTCTGTAAGTTGAGGAATTAACAATGATTGGAGATAGTCCATGTAACGCTCCAGGATGATGTTCATAATGACGACATGCTTGAGTAGAAAAGGCTTGCTTTGATAACTGGGTACTTGATGTTTGTTCATCATCTGTGTTATTTGTAGATGGCATCTTAAACAAATAAAGCGCATGACTGATTTTGATAAAAGTAGTATTGTTTATTTCGGAAAATTTGATCAACAGGAAAAGTAAATAATTGGGTATTTCAAAATCGTATATTAATAGTAACACCAGAAAAAATAATTTTGCAAACTATCACTTTTTTTTGTCCTTGATTTTTAGAGAGCTGTGGATTTTGAATGGAAGAAGAAAAGACCTTTTCTGTCGGTTTTCATATACCGTAAAAGCAGGCAATTATAAGTTAGAAAGTGTATTCTGTCTACTGTTGTAATGCTGGTGGAACTCCTTTCCGACAGGAAAGGAGATACTAACCAGTATCTCCTTGGTGTCTAGTAACGCTTAACAATCACCATCATAGTATCTCCTTCTCTGGCCTTTTCTAAGTTGCATCGAAATCAACTGAAGTAAAGTAATGCATAGCAGGTGTACAGATACCAAGCGACATAGATGTTAAAATACTTATGCTACAGACGATTTTTCTAATTTTATTTGTGGTTCCCATTTAGTTTCATTGTTGGTTTGATCCATTTCGTTATTCTGTTTTGAAGCATAAAGAAAAGTTGAAAGTTGAAGGAGACATTAAAGCTTTAGTTAACAATGTATGTCATCTGACACCATATCGCCGACAACAAGTATTGATAATAATAGTAAAACAGCAGTAAAAACGTAATCCTTATATTAATACCAAAAATACCCAGCGTTACCGTGAATAACGGTAACCGCGCTTTACCGCCTATGCCTACTATAGCTTGCGACAATAAACAGACTGATATCGGCTTAGAAAATGACTTAAATGTTTTTCAGAAATTGAAGAAGAAAAGGAGTATCTGAATAAATCAAAACGTTTCACACTCACAATAGTTGAGCTCAACAATATTGAATTGTTTGTTCAGAGTAATCTTTTACCGCGCCATTGGGTATATGGAACATACCAAGATAATCAAGAAACATGTAAAACATTATCAAATCCTAACACAAACTTATTTCATTTGATCAGTTTCACTTCTGACTGCTTTCGATTAACCGAAACCAATGCATGCCTGATAATGCGCCCTATTTTTAGTGCCCTGTGCTTAATGAAGCATGCTTGCTCATAATCAATATGCTCTAAAATACTTAACGTCCTTTGCGCCTTCGTACTAGTGCGCATATAGCAAGAGACAAAGAACTATGATCATCAGCGCAAGCACTCGATGCACAAGCAAAGTTCATCTTCGATTATCTCTCTTCGAAAAAAGGATCATCGAAATAGTTTTCTTGTTATCAGCAGTATTCGTGGTTAGTCTCTTCGGAATTGTAACTCCATCGATACAAATTTTGATTGCACAAGTGATACCGTCACTTGTACCGCCGCTTTTTGGTTTGTTTTTCATCAAGTTTGGCTATAAGGAATCGAATCAATGGTCAAACTGGAGACATCCGTTGTGGACATTATAGGTGCAACTAGAGTGATTACAGTGCTACTGGCAATTTTAATCAATTAAAAGGTATTGAATACCAACAGTAAGGTTAGAGAAAAATTATCCTAGAAGTAGAATATTACAGAAGTATTCTTTTGGTGCTTTATTTGGAGTGGTTTTAATTCAACTAAAATTCGTTTATCAAATGTTGATGAAAAGTTGTTCTTTTTGGGGAGAGCTGCTATATCTGAAGAGACCAGCTACGCATATTGCTAATATAAAGAAAATTATATCGATAACACTTGTTCGCAGAAGATAAAACCAGTAATTACTAAACCCGAACGAAGAATCTTTAGTATTTATATGAAATGAAGTAAAAGAACCTAAAATCAACGCGACAATGTAGCAACGCGCGAAAAAAGTGAAGGTAAAATAGATTTGTGAACGATGAGATGAGACATGAACAGTGGACTGCGATAAAGAGCCGTGATACTTTTTAAAAATATAGTAGCCAGGCAGGCATTCTGTTTTTTAGTTGGCGCTAATGTTGGGTACTAGTTACACCTTTCCTCTTTTTCTGCTCTTTGTTAAAACGTTCTTTCGAGTGAAATTAAGATTAATTATACTATTACCTTATGCAGATCAAATCGAGTTTTAAATATTCAAGGATGTCTACGTAACAAGATGTTTGTTTTGCCAAAGCTAAAACTGATTATTAGAAAGTGTATTTTTCTTCTTTTCTTATCTTTGGCAAATATTCATGTAAATAGACTATCACTTTTTCTTTTCTCTTTCGAATAGAATAAATAGAGTAAACGAAGGTCAAGAGAGCAAAACTCGAGTTCTTAATATTGTATTACAAAGTCCATAGAAATGACTCGGATAATTTATTCATTTTCATGGCGATTAACTAAACTCCGATGAAAAATGTCAATAAAAGAATCTCGTCATGTAAACTTGTGTTGTGTAAACTAGAACTGCCGTTAAACCGTTAAAAGATCGGTAACCGTCATATCAGTTACCGTTGTTTGAACGATAACTGCGTTTCCAGTTATCGTTGAAATAACGGTAACTATCAGTTAGTTAACTTTGTGGTAACTACATTTAAGTATGGCAGAAATATCGAGGCAGCGGCTTAAAATGGCTTCCAAAATCGTTAATTTTCCACAAAAACTGTTGAAACTTTCATAAATGACATGATTTTGTTTGGAACACAAGCACCAGTCGACTAAACTAATCGAAATTATATAACTTCAGAGTGTAATAGCTGTAGTTTTTAAGGTCACCGGAGACCTCAGGATCTACAGTCAGCTTGAGAAATTTTTTTGCTTTCATCAACGAAATGAGACTACAAAACCATGTCATTTATGAAAGTTTCAACAATTTTAGTGGAAAACTAACCGTTTTGGAAGCCATTTTAAGGCGCTGCCTGGATATTTCTGCCATACTTAAAAAATAGTTAGGGAAGCCGTCAAAACTATGAACGAATCAATCGGATCAAACGAATCATTCGGATAATTTGTAGAATAATGTGAAGCGCTCCTCTCTGACCTTTGTATAAGAGAGAAAATATATAAAATCTATCTTTTCTTATCCATTTTATTCATTTTCCAATAGATTACTTTTTATCAACTCTTATATATAACACATCAAAGAACACATTAACTATAGGTAATATACATATTCTCTTGGGCCTTATCACTTGCTAATACGGTCTTAAACAAATAGTAAGAGTGATTTTTCGCCACTATTGTACTAGCTAGTACAATAGTGGCGAAAAATCACTCTTACTATTTGTTTAAGACCGTATTAGCAAGTGATAAGGCCCAAGAGAATATGTATATTACCTATAGTTAATGTGTTCTTTGATGTGTTATATATAAGAGTTGATAAAAAGTAATCTATTGGAAAATGAATAAAATGGATAAGAAAAGATAGATTTTATATATTTTCTCTCTTATACAAAGGTCAGAGAGGAGCGCTTCACATTATTCTACAAATTATCCGAATGATTCGTTTGATCCGATTGATTCGTTCATAGTTTTGACGGCTTCCCTAACTATTTTTTAAGTATGGCAGAAATATCCAGGCAGCGCCTTAAAATGGCTTCCAAAACGGTTAGTTTTCCACTAAAATTGTTGAAACTTTCATAAATGACATGGTTTTGTAGTCTCATTTCGTTGATGAAAGCAAAAAAATTTCTCAAGCTGACTGTAGATCCTGAGGTCTCCGGTGACCTTAAAAACTACAGCTATTACACTCTGAAGTTATATAATTTCGATTAGTTTAGTCGACTGGTGCTTGTGTTCCAAACAAAATCATGTCATTTATGAAAGTTTCAACAGTTTTTGTGGAAAATTAACGATTTTGGAAGCCATTTTAAGCCGCTGCCTCGATATTTCTGCCATACTTAAATGTAGTTACCACAAAGTTAACTAACTGATAGTTACCGTTATTTCAACGATAACTGGAAACGCAGTTATCGTTCAAACAACGGTAACTGATATGACGGTTACCGATCTTTTAACGGTTTAACGGCAGTTCTAGTTTACACAACACAAGTTTACATGACGAGATTCTTTTATTGACATTTTTCATCGGAGTTTAGTTAATCGCCATGAAAATGAATAAATTATCCGAGTCATTTCTATGGACTTTGTAATACAATATTAAGAACTCGAGTTTTGCTCTCTTGACCTTCGTTTACTCTATTTATTCTATTCGAAAGAGAAAAGAAAAAGTGATAGTCTATTTACATGAATATTTGCCAAAGATAAGAAAAGAAGAAAAATACACTTTCTAATAATCAGTTTTAGCTTTGGCAAAACAAACATCTTGTTACGTAGACATCCTTGAATATTTAAAACTCGATTTGATCTGCATAAGGTAATAGTATAATTAATCTTAATTTCACTCGAAAGAACGTTTTAACAAAGAGCAGAAAAAGAGGAAAGGTGTAACTAGTACCCAACATTAGCGCCAACTAAAAAACAGAATGCCTGCCTGGCTACTATATTTTTAAAAAGTATCACGGCTCTTTATCGCAGTCCACTGTTCATGTCTCATCTCATCGTTCACAAATCTATTTTACCTTCACTTTTTTCGCGCGTTGCTACATTGTCGCGTTGATTTTAGGTTCTTTTACTTCATTTCATATAAATACTAAAGATTCTTCGTTCGGGTTTAGTAATTACTGGTTTTATCTTCTGCGAACAAGTGTTATCGATATAATTTTCTTTATATTAGCAATATGCGTAGCTGGTCTCTTCAGATATAGCAGCTCTCCCCAAAAAGAACAACTTTTCATCAACATTTGATAAACGAATTTTAGTTGAATTAAAACCACTCCAAATAAAGCACCAAAAGAATACTTCTGTAATATTCTACTTCTAGGATAATTTTTCTCTAACCTTACTGTTGGTATTCAATACCTTTTAATTGATTAAAATTGCCAGTAGCACTGTAATCACTCTAGTTGCACCTATAATGTCCACAACGGATGTCTCCAGTTTGACCATTGATTCGATTCCTTATAGCCAAACTTGATGAAAAACAAACCAAAAAGCGGCGGTACAAGTGACGGTATCACTTGTGCAATCAAAATTTGTATCGATGGAGTTACAATTCCGAAGAGACTAACCACGAATACTGCTGATAACAAGAAAACTATTTCGATGATCCTTTTTTCGAAGAGAGATAATCGAAGATGAACTTTGCTTGTGCATCGAGTGCTTGCGCTGATGATCATAGTTCTTTGTCTCTTGCTATATGCGCACTAGTACGAAGGCGCAAAGGACGTTAAGTATTTTAGAGCATATTGATTATGAGCAAGCATGCTTCATTAAGCACAGGGCACTAAAAATAGGGCGCATTATCAGGCATGCATTGGTTTCGGTTAATCGAAAGCAGTCAGAAGTGAAACTGATCAAATGAAATAAGTTTGTGTTAGGATTTGATAATGTTTTACATGTTTCTTGATTATCTTGGTATGTTCCATATACCCAATGGCGCGGTAAAAGATTACTCTGAACAAACAATTCAATATTGTTGAGCTCAACTATTGTGAGTGTGAAACGTTTTGATTTATTCAGATACTCCTTTTCTTCTTCAATTTCTGAAAAACATTTAAGTCATTTTCTAAGCCGATATCAGTCTGTTTATTGTCGCAAGCTATAGTAGGCATAGGCGGTAAAGCGCGGTTACCGTTATTCACGGTAACGCTGGGTATTTTTGGTATTAATATAAGGATTACGTTTTTACTGCTGTTTTACTATTATTATCAATACTTGTTGTCGGCGATATGGTGTCAGATGACATACATTGTTAACTAAAGCTTTAATGTCTCCTTCAACTTTCAACTTTTCTTTATGCTTCAAAACAGAATAACGAAATGGATCAAACCAACAATGAAACTAAATGGGAACCACAAATAAAATTAGAAAAATCGTCTGTAGCATAAGTATTTTAACATCTATGTCGCTTGGTATCTGTACACCTGCTATGCATTACTTTACTTCAGTTGATTTCGATGCAACTTAGAAAAGGCCAGAGAAGGAGATACTATGATGGTGATTGTTAAGCGTTACTAGACACCAAGGAGATACTGGTTAGTATCTCCTTTCCTGTCGGAAAGGAGTTCCACCAGCATTACAACAGTAGACAGAATACACTTTCTAACTTATAATTGCCTGCTTTTACGGTATATGAAAACCGACAGAAAAGGTCTTTTCTTCTTCCATTCAAAATCCACAGCTCTCTAAAAATCAAGGACAAAAAAAAGTGATAGTTTGCAAAATTATTTTTTCTGGTGTTACTATTAATATACGATTTTGAAATACCCAATTATTTACTTTTCCTGTTGATCAAATTTTCCGAAATAAACAATACTACTTTTATCAAAATCAGTCATGCGCTTTATTTGTTTAAGATGCCATCTACAAATAACACAGATGATGAACAAACATCAAGTACCCAGTTATCAAAGCAAGCCTTTTCTACTCAAGCATGTCGTCATTATGAACATCATCCTGGAGCGTTACATGGACTATCTCCAATCATTGTTAATTCCTCAACTTACAGACTAGATTCTGTTGCACATGGTGCCCGATTGTCTTCAAGACCTGATCAACCAATCAGTGATCAGGATGGTTTTGTGTATACCAGATGGGGAAATCCAACCGTACAGATGGCAGGTAAGGAAATATTTATCGCCTAAATATGATCCCAAACCTTTGCATTCTGTAGAATACATCCGCTTAAATTAGCTAAAGACTAATATACCACTCACTATAAAAGTAAAAGTGTGTAAACGACACACAAAAGTGAACGTCAAGTCTATCCCATTGACCGTCTAGGATGCACGCCATAGATATGTAAGATAACTGGTGGCGCAGAATAAAATGGCCAATTTTGGATGCTCTATCGATCTCACTCATTTACAACTTCACACCGTGTTTTTGCTACGTCAGCTGGACTCATAATTAGTTCTCAACTGGCATTTCAATTTTTTCATATTAAATTAATTTTTCTAATTAACAGTTTCAATTGAGAAACTTCGTTTATATATCAAAAGAAGCACAATTTAATTCTGTCTGAGATAATAGGACTAAAATCTTGGATTTAGAACGTTTTACTACTTTTATAGTCAAAAAAACTAACGTCTGTTAAAACTAGGTTCAAAAGTTAGCTTTTTTAAGAATTATCATGTTTTTGCATAGAGAAATGTTCCTAGAAGATTTAACTGCAAAATTTCGAACAATATGTGAGAAGATGCAGACTTTTCCGATGAATCTCCTGATGCCGTTAAAATTCTTATGGAATCTCTTTTTAGATCAAGGTAAACGTTTTTCTATTTTCAGTGTGTCGCAGTTTGACAACGGGGCATTCTTCAATATTTTGAATGGTATTCAAACGAGAAAAATGCTCCCGGAGATTCAAATAGCAGGTTTTGTAGAGAATTTAAGTCTTTATCGATTGAGCATAGAACCAACTCTTTGGACTACTGCGAAGTGCCTCGAAAACGAAGAACAAGGGTGGCTGTTTTATTCTGCGCTGCCCATTACACACTGAGAAGTGACCATATAGCTTTGCACACTGAATAATATAATTTAGTTATTTAAACCGTCTCTGCTGAAAACACTTCAGATTCACTGATCAGTTGTACAAATCTCGCATAATGTTTTTTTCTTATCAGTTTCGGATGAAAATTACAGAATATTGGTTTTCAAAGACGTCAGTCATGATTCTAGCATGAATTTTTTCATTTCACGCAATAGTTCATGAGAAAAATAAAAATAATGACAAAATTCAACACACGTGGTTTTTTCACAGGAATCACAGATTGTTCTCTACAATTTTAGAATCGTAGCGCTTCTTTCATGATATCATTTTTTCCGTATTGCCTTATACCTTATAAAACTGCATACTTAACATTTCTTACTCTATGCATAGATACCCAAAGTGTTTCTTTTACGAGAATGATTTGTTTTAATAAACAAATATTTATAACTTAACATCGAAAAGTCATAGAAAGACGCACTACGGTTCCTAAATTGTAGAGAATGCCATGTTATTCGAAATTTATAAAATTAACTTTCACCAATATGAAATTTTTATGGTAAAGGTTATGTTTGAAGTCTCTACAATAATTATTAGATATAACCAAACCTTGACTATTCTGCAAAAATTCTCAGACTAGATGTATTCTTTAAAAGACGAGAGGTCTCTTAAGAAAAGCTTCAAAACATGAGATTATGTAAATTTCTTTTTTAATCTTAGCCGAATGTATTTCCAACCTTGAACAATCTGCTGGTACATTGATATTTTCATCAGGCATGGGAGCAATAAGCTCTACATTTTTAACTTTGTTGTCGGCTGGTGATCACATCGTAATAGCACGTAGCGTTTATGGTGGTTGTTATGAGTTATTAACAACGTATGGTCAAAATTTAGGTTTCGAAGTTAGTTTTGTAGACGCAACTGATATCAGTAATTATGCTAAAGAAATCAAATCAAATACAAAGGTGTTATATGCTGAAACACCTTGTAATCCAACTATGCGTGTTACTGACTTGTATTCATTAGGTCAATTATCTATGAAATATGGTCAACAAATAAAAGTAGTTGTTGATGGCACATTTGCTACTCCTTATCATACCAGAGCACTAAACATACCTGGTATTGATATAATAATACATTCAGCAACAAAATATTTGGGTGGTCATTCGGATCTTACGGCAGGTTGTGTTAGTAGTAATGATAAATCATTTTTATCAAAATTGACAAAAACAATGAAACTGTTTGGTTGTATATTAAGTGCCTATGATGGTATGTTATTAATGCGTGGTATAAAAACGTTAGATGTTCGAATGCAACGTCATAATGAAAATGCACAATATATCGCGGAATATTTATCTACACATCCATTTATTGATGTTGTACATTATCCTGGACTAACAACACATCCTGATCATGTAATTGCCAAAAGACAGATGAATAATGGATTTGGTGGTATGATATCGTTTGAAGTTAAAGGTGGAGCAGAAGCCGGTAGAGCAGTGGTTGAACATTTAAAATTAATTAATTTAGCTGTATCATTAGGTTCAATTGAATCATTGATATGTCATCCAGCATCGATGACACATGGTATGGTGCCAAGTGAAGTGAGAATAAATGCTGGAATTAAAGATGGTTTAATTCGGTTCAGTATTGGAATTGAAGATAAAGAAGATATAAAAAAGGATTTAGATCAGGCATTAGAATATGCTAAACCATTCATAGTATCTGACTAGAAACTTATTCTGTCATCATTAAGAGCAATTTTTAAGTTTAATGGATAACTGTCTGAACTTGATCAGATATGTTTCACTTTGGTCCGACGAGAGAAAGGACGTTTTGCTTAAATATATCGCAGAGTGCTTTTATTTTCTATATTGATTCTCTTACAACGATTCTCGTGAACTACAATATTTTACTGTTAGCTGCTGTTACGAAATATATAATTTTTTTCCATCTTCTTATACTAAAAAGCAATAAAATGCAAAAGAACATTTGCTGGGTCTACGCCATGCTCTTCACTTTGTAAAAGATAGTGGACACTGAACAGAATGATCAGTCATTTAATTTCAATACGTACTCATTAAATATAATACGGTTTCTCGACCTAAACTTTCTAATCAATGTATTAATCATTGATTACTTCAAGTTTTCAAGAATAAGAACACCATTTCGTTCATATGAACAGTCTAACTAATAATGGGAAGTGTTTCTTCAACTCAAAGTATTCGTATGATTCGGTAAAAAATGAGCTATTGAGCTCCAGTCTTTTTATCCCGAAGATAAATGATTAGTTTATTATAAAAATCACAGCTCATAACTCATTTCTTGTCTCGAACCTATGAGGGTGGGCCCAATGGTAAAAAATTCTGGTACTGCTACTGATTTTCATCACTTTTCATTTTTGCTCTCTGGGGATTAATTATCGAATACTTCAGCTAGTTTTCAAACGTTCGAAAGGGATTACGAAATCCGGATTTCGGACAGATGAAGATCATCCCTGGAACGCTTAAAGCGTTCGGGCAACCGCAAACAGATCGAACGAGAATAGGTTTTGGAAGAAGTGGGAAACCCGCTACGGAATACTTTTAGGAGCCATTGCACGTAAGCCACGACCGACGTTCTTCAATAGATGTTTTCACCACTTTTCCAAAGTGGGGGCACTTATAGACAAAGCATTTTAATTTGTTTTTAGTAAAAGGCGCAAATCAAAAAGTGGTATCGTTGCTGAGATATTGATATTTTATGAAAAGCCCCCCGACGATGAACAGTCTAACTAATAGCGGGAAGTGTTTCTTCAACTCAAAGTATTCTATATTGATTTTCTTACAACGATTCTCGTGAACTGCAATATTTTACTGTTAGTGCTGTTACTAGTATAGAATACATCCGCTTATATTACCTAAAGACTTGCTTGTAAAATGATCCCTCATTTTGGCTAAACTACTCACTATAAATGTAAAAGTGTGTAAACGACACACAAAAGTGAACGTCAAGTCTATCCCATTGACCGTCTAGGATGCACGCCATAGATATGTAAGATAACTGGTGGCGCAGAATAAAATGGCCAATTTTGGATGCTCTA
>CAJNOQ010005733.1:0-14763 GCA_905250885.1 Didymodactylos carnosus | reverse complement strand
GTTTTCTGCTAGCGGTATAAATCAAGAATATTTGTCAACAGCTTATCGATATTAGATTGCAGCAACAATTATCAAAAGAGTTTGAAGTACACTTCTATGTTGATATTTAACAGCGACTCATTTTTCACACATAACAATCAAATTTTTATATTTACTCATGGTGCTCACTATCAAACAGTTTAAAAAATATCAAATTTGTCATTACACATAAGTGGTCACTCTACTATAAAACGTGAGAGAGACTGTCTTGACACATATTATTTGTCAACAGATAGGACATGGTTGAATAATGATAAAAATCTGTCATCCATCAAAGACTATCCTTGCATATTATGTAAGATCTCTTATCTAGTTACTATTTAATCAGCAGTTTTCTCTAAAAATTCATCTAAAATCTTGTTTTAAAGATGAACAAGTTTCTTTTAATAATGCATCTAGGTTTGATTAGTATAATGTACTTTTGTAGCAGGCACGCCTATGCAATATTTCATTGTTTCAATATAATCGAAATTTTTTGCGTTCCAACGAAAAAACTAGCAGTTTCGGACGATGATATGACAAGGTTTCGCATACTTTTCTCTACAAAATGTAATATTCACATATCTGTTCTTTTTTTCCTTGCTTAAAAAAAGTTAAATAACCGACTTAGAATTTAATCTACAGATAAGCAAAAAAAGTCATGAAAAAAATATATAGTCACGTATTCAACAAAACTTCAAGTTGCATAATTCAAACTTTGTCAATACTATCCTTTGATCATTAACTCTTGATTACAGAGTTCAGACAGAAAAATATATTCTCCCAATTAACAGTTGACACCCATTTACTTCTCAGATGTACTTCTTAATGATAACTATTTGTCAAAAATATCATCAAGTTTTAGTCATAAATATAATAATAATATTAGATTTATATTCTCCTAATTATGTGTTACATCCAGCACAATTTCATATGATTGTTCTAAAAAATAATCATCACTACTACTATAATCATTCAAAAATGCAACCAAATTGAAAATCTAAGTGAATGGCAAGAAGAAAAGTTGATGAATTATCAGAAGTTTTACTTCAAGTGTCCGACAACTTAGATGAAATTTTTAGAGAAATAAAATGATTAATAGAGTTCTTCACTGTTTTGTATACGAGGTCAATTTGTATGTATTTAGGCGTTTGTAAGTAAATATACAGTCATTCTCAAGAAACCTTTTAAATGTTGAATAAACTAAACAACGAGAGAAAGAGAGAAAGAGAGAAAGATTCAATAATCGGAAATCGTATACTTCTATTTATTCAAATAACCACAACATCAACACAAATACGAAAGGCTTCATTATTGTATATGAATAGAACCGATTTCCGCCGGTTATACTTTTCACACACATACACACGCACAAATATAGAAACAAAAAAAAAAGAGAAATGCCTACTTATTCTTCAAGGGTAAGCACCTGCATTCTTGACAACAGTATCAATTTCCTGAGTGTGTTTAAAAAATTCTTGAAAAATGCATAATTTAGTTTAAAATAGTAAACAAGCGGATGTAGGTAGGGTACAAGAGATGTTTTTTTTGTTGAAAAAAATTCTTGAAAAAAGACTTTTAAACCTGCGTCTGGTAGTAAATTCAACTATAGAACGGATATTCGTTCACACACTCTCAGAAATCGATGACTAGAAATATTAGGTTGGCAACAAAGTCTTTGCGTTTTTTCCAACAAAAATCTTTAGAAAAACGCAAAAACTTTGTTGCTAACCTAATAGAATATTTAACTTGCTTTTTGAAGGTTGAAATATCTAATCTTTAGCAACATCTAGATGAGTTATACAAGTTTTTTTTGAGCAACAATGTGTGTAGGAAAATGTACTCATTGGAAGTGAATTAAATTTTCAAATTTATATATTATTGATTATGCGAAACTTAGCACATTTTGTAGGAAGTTCAATATTTTCTTAATAAGTAAATCTGTTTCTGAAGAGAACTGAAAGTCCGATAATTCTGCATAGATAAATAGTGCTCGTGGTGATAAACAATTTGATATATTTAGTAATAGTTTCCATTTCGTAGAGAAAGCTAGTAAAGAAGTCTTTGCTCTGTGAATTTTTACTCACTTTTTTTTGTCCAAGAAGGATTTCAACTACATTTCTCAAAATATCTCTGTATCGTAACCAAAACATACTATATAAAACCTTTATATTTGAACGAGAAGAGCAGAAAATGAGCAACAACCTGATATAAAATTCCATGATATAAAAATAGATTAGGAGCCAGACACAAAGTTGTGCAGCAAAATTTTATCACTGATTATGAAGAATACTGTCTGTTTTGGTAGGGAATCTTTAGTACTTAATTGAAATACTGTATGATTGCTCAAGCACAAATTCTAGTTTTTGTCTTCTTCATTATATAGAATCAAATTTATTGTGTTACAACAGACTCTATTTTTTAAATCTGCGAGTACTTGATCTTGTCAAATTTGTTTTGGATTCTATTTCTACTTGAAGAATGTTTTCTGTTTCTTTATTTATTGAAATTTTAGTCACTATATTTCGTAACTTTTCATTGATTTCATTCTTAATTTTCTATAATTTAATAACGGATGACCAATAGCAAAACAAAAACTGTTACTGTATCAAATTTTTTCAGTTTTTAAGTCAAAGAATTCGTATGATTTAAAGCCATAAAAGAATCAAAATATATGTCCGAGAAATTGAATATTGAAATATAAAATCTGTTGGAATAATCACAATGCTCTATATTTGCCTGCTAGGGACACATTGACCTTATATAATAAAGTACCCGTTTATTATTATATCATTAAAAACGTGTCTATCTGTTTTGTTTATATAAACCAAGGAACTACTCTCCACTTTTTCAACTCTAACTGCTATCCTACGGATTCATTTATGGTGAGATGCATGCAAATAAGAAAAAGTTCATATCGAACATGGTACATATAAACAAAAAATATTCTTAGGTTACACCGATCATCATTATCATCATCATTACTCAGCAGGAAATTTTTCGTTATTTATTATTGTCCTTTTTCTCTCTTGACAAATAATTCTTTGACTTTTTCTCATGTCACAAACCGTAAGTGTTATTTGATTAAAAAAAATACTCTATATGAATTGTGGTAGTGGACACAGTTACGTCATCATTATTCTATTATTTTTTATGTAATATAAGTAAAAAATTAAATTATTTGTGCACATAGTATGAAGAAAAACCAAACTTTTTTTCTTACTAATATAATGAGAACGGAAGTGTCAAATGATGTGTAAACTGATGTGTTTCTTTTGATTGTATCTACAGTTTTCAGACTAACAAACACCATTTAGCACACATAATATTGTCTTTCAATCAGTTTTTGGAAAGAAACTGGAATGATACGAGTGTGTAAACTACTAAAATTCTCTGTTATTACAATAAATTCTCAATCTACGTTGAGTATATTTTTAAAAGATTTCATTTCATTTTGTGAATCAGAAATAATCGATAATGGATTTATTCTATGATTATCATAGATACTGTAACTAGTTTACAGCCTACTATCCGATAAGAGATATTAAAATTTATTTTTTTACTCATATAATTATCGAATTTTCTAATTAAACAGGTGTATAACTGTAATACACGCACTTTTAACTTTTTCTATATATATATACTGTCGACTCAGCATGTATGCGTATTGGTTTCACCTAATAGTCAATACAAGGCAACAAAAGGAAAAAAAAAAATGAAACGAAAGTGAAGACATCCCACTGAGACAATTATTACACGCGCCCCTTGAAGGATGTAGAAGTTGCTGTTTTACAACTTCTTATATACAAAAGAAATTCAATTTCACATTACATCAACTGTAACTGTGTATAAATGATAAAAAAATATTATATTGAATAATCATTATAATTCTTCTTCATTCACGTCCTCGTGTTCAGTTAAGTGACAGGAAGTGAATAAGAAAGAGAGAAAACTCTATGTGTTGTACTAGTAAACAATAAAATTAAACTCTTCATTTCAAGGACCTCGTATGATTTAAACAATTCTTTCTTCTGAACAACAATGAAGACACTTATTTGTTCAAACCTGTAAACCACCAGTATATTTGCCACAATAAAATGAAATTGATCGATTCAATTTCAATAGATAATAGTAAAGCAAAATAGATCAATAGATTGAAAAACTATTTATATTTTATTTGTTGGCGATACAGTGAACCAATATTTTCTAATTAGTTACGATCATTTATTTATCAAATGATAGTTGAATTAGGCAAATCCAGTTTTATGACACATGCGAGGAGAAACAATTTATATTCTCTAATCAGTCGCTGTTACTATCGTATATCAATAATGGTAACGAATTGAATGTGACATAGATGACTACAGAAATCACTTCTATCATCTAGAAAAATGTTCTACAGTGGAATATAATTAATTTATAAATGTAAAACACTATCTAGTGAAGTAAAAAATTTTCATTCATTTCTATAGCAATAAATTTTAAAAACTGATAACATCAGATAATTCTCTACTTACCATCATGGCCACATCTTTTTGATCTTGATGATTAAATTTATTTGGTAAAGATGACATATTATAGCCAATATTTTTACATTCATGATATGTTATCAATTGACATTGTCTCGTATCACGATAGTCACCTTTTGTAAGAGTAAAAACAAAAGATGATAGAATAATAACAATACTAAACATTGTTGTATTGGTCATCGTTTGATAATATTTTTTTAACATAGAAGGCGTTAACTTTATGTGAAATAAAGTTTCAATATTTTATTCACTTGTGTTAAATGACACAACGAAAAACGATTAGTACATAATTTTTTTCTCTAAAAAGAAAAAAAAGAAAAAATAGATGAAGAGAGAACTATTTAGGTATGGCATTGGTCAACAGTTGATGTGCATGATAAAATGATGGTCCATTTTATTCATTTCCTGTTGTGAGTAACATGTCCATTTTTAATTTTATTCAATTTGACACGATGACAGATACATAGAAGAATAACGAAATGAATTTGTGTATATTTTTCTCTTAATTAGTGACTAGTTTTCTCATACACACATATATTCATCTGACAAATAACGTACCAAATGAATTTACCATGTCAGTATAATCAACATCATTAAAAACTAGTTTAGTTAAAAATATATATACCCAATAAGAACTCGTGATGTAGTGCGCTGCAAACTTATTGTGCTCTTCATTCTCTACATAGAGAGAAAAAAGCTCTTATTCAGTCCAAGTAATACTAGTTCGAAATGTATCATCTCAGTTTTCAATGACTCATATGGTACCTTAGCTGTCACAAAATTTAGCCTTGCTTGTAAAAAATTAAAACTTTAATTGAGATTTTAGAGTCGTGTTTGAATTTAGTAGTAAAACTACCTATAATTGCTCAAATTCACATTTTATTGTAACAAAAATGCGGGCGGGAGGGGGATGGTGGGGTAGTAGATTGTGATTTTCAATATTTTTAATACTGTAGATAAAGTAACGACAAATGTTTATTTTAAGAAAAACATATGAATAAAATCTTAGCATCAAAACGAAATTATCAGAATATAAATTCTAATTAGAAAAGAAAATTTATATAAACCGACAATTTAATTTGCAGTCCAAATTTCGGACCATCCATTAAAATCTTTGACCGTAAAATTTCTGATCAATAACAACAACATAATACAAATACTATCATACACTAAACATATTTATTTTTTCAAAGATAAATTTTTCTTCATTGCGCATCCTTCAACTCTAACATTAGTCCTGATTCGTGAGGCGAACAATGATTTGAATTGAAAATGACGGTCGTGATTATCTATGAAAAAGCAAAATTTGTAATTTGACTATACATAGTCTAGTGTTAGACAATACAAAATTTTGTAGTATCTTTCTCTTATTTGAGTAAAGAACTACTCTCTTCACAATGTTTAAGCGAAATTTATTAACAAGAGTTTAAAAACAAGCTTTCATCTGTCTCGACATTTTAATTGCTTATAGCTACAAGTAAGTAACGAATTCTAAAATTCAATAAATCGTTTTTCCAATGTATTCTGCATATTTACACTTTCAAACACTTGAAAAAGTTCAAATCTATACTTGATACGTACTTTGTATATGCTTAAGAGAACTAAATTATTCTCTGCACTGTACAATGCATAGTATACGCATAAAACTTGTGAAACGAAAAATAGATGAAGAATAAGAAAAAAAACACATAATAAGATCAATGTCGACATGGCAAACATAATTAATGCCACCAAAATCTATATTTTATTTTTTTCTCTCTCTCGCTCTCTCTCTGTCTCTCTCTTGCTCTCGCTTTCCACATACACCATTTCTTTGTTTCTCGCTTATTTTATCATCTGCTTTCATATTCAATATCTCTTCTCCATTTATTATCATATTATCCAGTTTTTACTAAAAACAACAGTTTTCTGTTTAATATATCTGTTCTCGCAAAGGGAATTAGACGTGCCACATAAGAAATTTCATTTTTGTATTCAAGGACAAAATGACGATTAAGACCTGTCTTTCTTTATTTAGTCAACACACAAAAAATAAAATTAGCTCAATACATACGCATACAAACACAGTACTCTGTTAACTTGATTTATTATCTTTTTCAGTCTATATCTAGTTAAACATAGAATGAAGAAGAAGAAGAAAAAAAAAACGATAATTTTAAAAAAGAATATTATTATATTAACTTTGACAATATGATAACAAGTTCTTTTCTCTTTACAGACTGATTTTATATACTTAAAGAGAATCACGTAGACACAAACACATTTGATTTTGCAAAAATATTTTTTATCTTGTTTATTTCATCGACAGAATTACTTCACGTCCAACACTTATGGCAATTTTTCAACATAAATAGTTCTCAATTTACGTTTCAGTTGTGTGTTACACTAAACAACGAAAAAAGTGTAAGACTTAAATATTTAAAACAATGAACAAATTAGTAGTGGGTACAATCTCTGATATAGTTATATCATTATCTGATTTATTTTTTTTAACACGAAAAAGACAACAAAAAATATTTTTAAACAAACACGAAATATGTTCATCGAAAACAGGATTGGGCACGTCCAGGGGCATACCGAGTCCGAGTGCAAATCATGAAGCAAGCAAAGCGAGTCCACGTCCATTTAGAAACCGATAATTTTTTCAAACATGTTTGGCTGTCGTCATTTATATTTCTTTTCTCTTATGCCGTACACCACATCAGTCTTATAATAACGGAAAACGTTACATAAGTAAACTTCTATCGTATATTCTAGACTGATATTGAAAAACTGAAAATTTTCCTGTTGATTTATGTAAGAACTTGAACCGATCGGACTCGAAACACAAGAACTCAAGTTGGAGTCAGAATCCACCAAAAAATTTTCTTGTTCAGACTCGTCCAGTCCTGTTCGAAACATCGAACATGAATTCTATGTATCTTGCAAAAACCCTTCGTTCAGAGTTTCACAAATCATCGAGCATTATTAGTACTAATGGTGTGGAAAATAAGAAGAAAACGTTGTCTGACATCTCTATCACACTTACCTGTTCTGATTATTACACCATCTCTCTATTAGTAATCAGACAGAAGGAAAATAGCCGATGTCCATCACACTTCTTTTCTCATTTTTTCCTTCCCATTTTTTTTTCTCTTTTTTCACCAGACATGTACAAATTAATTCGACTACCCGCGATTAACGAGCCAATTATTCTTTATTTCTATATACGTACGTAGAGTAACAAATAATAGGTACAAAACTTGCCGCACTACTAGAACCACTTAATATTTTTTACGAACAAAAATGTGAATATTGATTGAACTCAATAAGTTAGAGAAAGGTTTCATCAACATAGAAGTAGAGAAGAAAAAGTTTTTCAAGAAGAGCCGCTTTGGCTGAGTAAAAAGGAAGAAAAATATTATTTCGGAGACAATGTATAAGATTGCAATTGAAAAATCGTTGCAAAGAGAGCTGTTCAATTTGAACAAAAAGAAAA
The DNA here is from genome assembly GCA_905250885.1 of Didymodactylos carnosus. Lineage (NCBI taxonomy): Eukaryota > Metazoa > Rotifera > Eurotatoria > Philodinida > Philodinidae > Didymodactylos > Didymodactylos carnosus. Next base: position 6,738 of record CAJNOQ010005733.1, on the reverse strand, counting down.
AAAAAAGAATAGAATAGAATAGAAAGAAGAAACGCGCAAGTTTCTATGTTTACAAAAAGAACAAGGGACGAAAAGAATTGTATTAAATGACAAGTCAGATTTAGTCATTCATCCGTTAAATATATTACATGAAAAGAGAGAGGTTTGTTGTTCAATCGAAGGCCCTTTTCCTTTGTTTTCATCAATATTTCTTCTAATGGATTTTCAGAGTTCTAATTTTTTTCTCTAAAATAGCCGGAAGACATGAGGCTTCTAGTATTTTGTCCATAGAAAAGAAAGCCAACAATTCTCTTTTTTTTCTCTAATGTTCATATGCGTTATCTATAGATACAACTTTTTAAATTACATAATGATCGACTATGTGTTGAGAAACAGAAAAGAAAAGATGAGAAGATATAAAATAAGTTTCAGAATAATGAAATTGCACCCATGAGATATGTATTGATGGTGTGAAAAAGTTGGATTATTATCAATCTCATCATCAACACTAAATACTTCTAACCTAACTAGACATATAGTTGCTCAACAAAATTTTGTCAATAACTCATATTTATAAATATTGAAATGAACTGAATATAGCCAATTTAGCATAGATTTATTCTGTTAAAGAATAATAACCAATTATACACAGATAAATGATTATATCATCGTTTAATTGTAGTATAATCATTAAGAATTATGTATTAAATTTGTTACAGGTCATCAAATAGAACTAATTAGTCAATTTTACGGTATAAAGACGGTAACAAATTCTGCAATTTTGTAATTACTGTTACGTGAACTATAAAGTGGGGGTAAAAGTTTTAAGGCACTTTTACAATAATCGAATTATTTTAATAAACGAAGCAGTTTGGATCAAATTAAAGACTCGTAACTGACAATTATAAACAAATGAGGATTTTAGCAGCGTTTTCCACAAAAGAAAGTCATTCATTTTGAGTCAAACAAACTAATCGCTTATTTTGTTATTCTAATCGAAGCCAGTTTTCGCTAAAATTTGAGTAAACAACCGTATAGTACTAATACGTTATTACGGCAGGTTCCTCTCAGATACAATTGTGTAATAAGCTAACAATTCACATAACTTATAAATGCATGTGCACATGAATGACTCAGATTAATTATGGTTTTTTTAGAAAAAAAAGCATAAATCCCAAACATTCGAGCGTCCTAACTCTCCACTGGATCATCTGCAAAGACTGAAAATAGCTTATTTATTAATTCAGACTCACAATTCCCTATTCGCGTTTAAAATTTTACTGTACCGCTTCCAGTTCCGGAGAAAATCGTTACAGAAAATGACACTTTTTCGATCTAGAAATGAAAGACACACGACACAGTTGATTACTATAATGCGGTATTGCTTCGTACCGCATTAATTACCCGCGACACTCCAACAGCAGAACGAGTTCTCTAGGAAATCCACAGAACATCTCACAAAAAAGTTGAAGAAAGCTCGCTGACGTCTTATTTCAAAAAGAAAATGTATCTGGTGAATACTGGAGGTAGTGAGAATTTTAGAATAAGAATTTATGGTGAGTTTTCACTATAAAGATCTTTCTTGCAAACAGTTTACTGCAACTATGAGAATACTATCAGTAGTATTCATGTGAACAATGGACGTTTAATTCATGAAAATATGACTATTTTGAAAAGTTTAATGTATTAGGTTTTGAAACAGTTGTAAAATACAGCAACGTTATTTTTCAACTTTTCATTTTTACAATTTACAATTATTCAAACTCTATTTCAAAAAGCTTGATTTGTTAAAATAATTCAATTATGGTAAAAGTGCTTGAACCTCCCTGCTCCCCTCTATCTCTCAGTTTATCTTTATGAAGTAACTACACTCTAAAAAAAAGGTGTTCTTCAGTTTTTCAAAGAACTGAAAAATCAATGAGAATTTTGTTCTTCATTTGTCGCTAATAGAGAACTCAAAATTTGTTTCTCAATTTGCAAAGAACGAAAAAAATCAGTTTTTCAAAAACTGAAGAATAAATTTTGAGTTCTTAAGAGCTGAAGAACAGAATTTTGAGTTCTCTATTAGCGACAAATGAAGAACAAAATTCTCATTGATTTTTCAGTTCTTTGAAAAACTGAAGAACACCTTTTTTTTTTAGAGTGCAGTTCTGTTACAGATCATAAACAGATGAATTCTCCTTAGAAAATTATCCATAATTTTCAATCTTTAGTTCTAATATCTCTACATTATGAGTGTTACATTTTGCTAGCAAAATATGGTAGCTTGTTCTATACTGAAGTGTTTTGCAAAATTTTCCATTAAACTTAATTATTTTTTAAGTAAAGTTGCTCAGTTTCACTTCAAGTCATAGCTCACCTTGAACAATTAGTCATCGGTAAAAGATGTTGAAGCGCCAACCGTCAATATCATAAATTAGAAAAAGAAGACCTCAATATGAAAAATTGATTGTATACATGTGCCATTATAATAGTCGTTTAATAGATCTCTTATATTATACTACTTCGTGGTCTTTGTGTTGATTATAAGAATGACCGTGTGTGTAGCGCAAATTGATCTTTCACTTTTTTTTCTCCCATTTCTATCGTTGACACACACATACACACCGTTATTACTCAGCTTTGTCCTCTCTCTATACCTTTAAAAATAAAAAAAAATGAAGGTATGAAATGTTCATGTAATTTGATCTTGTCGTGTTCTCTTCATCTTTTTTGGCTTCTTTGTCTCGTTTTCTTATTCTTCTCTTATTTGAATACACTGAACAAAGCGGCGTATAAAATCATCATCTCATCGAACAGACAATGTAGTTAGGTTGTTACTATGATATAGCCTTATATGCGTGGTGATGATATGTGTATCTATGTGCGCTTTGATTATGATGAAACAGTTAATAGCCGTGATTGAGCTCATTTGTCATATCTAGTAGTAAGTATAGTAAATAGCTGTTTTTTTTTGCGCTCTTCTTCTCTCTATTAAAAATGGAGACAAGATAACATCGTAAATGTTTAGATCTAAATATATTGTCGTTTTTTATGCATTTATTGTAAAATTATTTTTAATGTGTTCAATCCATTCAACTCAAAACAAAAAGAAAAAAACGTCTTGGCGACAACATTATCATTTATGTTAGCCTAAATAGAGAGCATACAAAGAAAAAAGTCTTTAAAAGCAAAGGCTTTTTTTATTTTAATTCGTTTTCTTTTAAAATAAATTAAAATAATCAAAAATATCACATTTCTCTTACGTTTTTGACATGCGAATATTTAAATTTTTAAAATATTCTAATATTCTTCAATGATATCGGCATGGAAACTAACTATTAGGTTATCGTACGTAAAGCACTGTCTATCTCATCTGATAATGATCTCTTATTGTTTTGGATTAGTAAACGACTTTTAGAAACGTAACGGTGTGTTATTTTGACTGGCACGCACCTAAAAATGTACAGATAGCAAATACATTTATGACAAATCATACAAAAAAGACAATATAATCGTTGCACGCAAGAGACTAATAAAGAATGAACAAAAACATGCAAAATCAATTAAAAAACAGGTTTATTCAGATCTAATAGTCCATCAACAAAAAATATACGTACAATCGAATGATTTCAAAATAAAATTCTCTGTTTTAATAGGTAAATTATGGTTTGGTCAATTTATATCTTATAAACTTTTAGATCTTATTTTATCGAGACTTCCGGGAGAGGTATTCTCTCTTCCTCTCGTGTGATGCCCTGAAGCATCAGAATCAACTCTGAAATACGATGGTATATTTATTAATTAACTTTTTTGTATTTCCTCTCACGAACAACTCTTATGTAATACAAACCGGAAAAAGTAAGAATCTCTCTCTTGTTCTATATTAATTTCACTTAACGACTAGACATTTCATGAGTTATTAAGTAGGATTATTTTTTCTTCAATTCTCCTGAGAGTGTTTCATCGAGAAAAAAACACAGACGACGTACTCTAACCTGCAACTATACTCTCTCATTCATTTCATATATAGAATGGGAAGCAATACTCTTTCCTTTTTTTGTTATCTATACTTTTGCCTATCAATCAAGATTAATATAATAAATGGTTCCTCTTAGGACATAAAACATTCTCCTAAATTAGAGATATATCCAGTTGATGAATATCATGTTTAAATAATTCTCTAACCTTTTGCCTAGAAAAATTAAGTTTTGGTCAAATTAACAAGCAAGAGCTGTAGAGAGAAAGACGAGTCAAAGAACACGAATCAAAAATTAATTTTAAAAATGATTTCTGATATTTCGTTGTATTATCGCGTGGAGGGCGGAGCCTGTTAAGACATACATAATTTACACATAAACAAAGACTTTATAGATAAAAAAAGATGTCTTACGAAGTATTAGGACTAATAAGTTTAGCAAGTAAATATACGTCACTATTCGAGGTGGTGTTTTAAAATCACCATCAAAGGTCCATCCAATCAATTTTATATATGAAAATTATCTTATTATGAATGATCGCGTGTTCATGTTATCGGTTATTTCCGTGATCAATCAAATATACGGGGATTTTGGGGTTTAATCACGTATACGTTTAACACATCGTTCTTGTTTGTTGTGTTTTATAACTTTTCCCCTCTCGCTCTTCCTCTCTCACTTGTTTTATTTTCGGTAAAAGTGTCATCGTCAAAAATGATCTATTAAAAAATCAATTTTGTGAATACACAAGTGACGAAAATTATGTTTGACAATCATCACCTATAAGAGGATTAAAAACCTTTTCTCTTTTTTCCTTTGTATACGTAATCTATTTAACGTAAAAGTCGTTGATGAACTTAAAGACAGGTATAGTTTTGAGCTTCGATTCATTCCCAATTAGTGGGTCACAATTTGACCCTTATTTTTTTTTCTCAATCTACACCAGATTTTTTGATATAATAACGCATCCTTGATGTTATAGTGCCTTACACAGTTTCAAACTGAATCTCACAGTGTAATAGCTAAGTTATGCTACAGGTCTAGAAGTATCCGGATAATAAAAGGACACTAAAAATGTATTACCGCATACATAAGAATACTTCAAATGTGTAGGGATGTAAAATTAATTCTCTCTCACTCTATTGTTCAAAAGGAAAAAAATATTTTGATATAAAGACGTTAAGAAGAGGATTAACGTTTGAGTTTAAAGAGAAATGAAAGATCTACGAACTTAAAGAATACATATGCAGGTGTAAAAGTAGCACTTCATCATATTTTCGTAATATAACGTGCTGTTAGTGAAAAGCTTCGATATTGTGTGTTTGACAGTCAAGGAGAGCAATTTTTGTCAATATATAATTAATCATGTTGAATGTATTTTTTTTTACAAAAAGACATTGCACACGCCCTATAAGTGTTTTGATTTGAAAACAGATAAAATGTTTAAATGTATAAAATTTTTCTAAATTTATGACTTTTAGAATTCAATGAAACTCTCCCCATTTCCTAATATACCATATGATTCTAATGAACGTGCTAGTTTTTAGTATCTGGGATACTAAAAACTAGTACACATTGTTTTTTTCATCGAAGACGTATTTTTAATTGGTATGATGCATATATTTTATATTCTCAAATGTTGGGAGAGGCTGAGTGGCGGATCCAGCCCGCGAGCGGTACGAGCGGTCGCTCGTACCTTTTAACCAAAAAACTGTTTTTTCCCAGCAGATCTCTGTTAGAATAATTTGTTTCTATGACGACCGCACGTATCTCGCACTTTTATCATATACCGCACGTACCAAAAAACAATTCTGGATCCGCCACTGGAGAGGCTCTAAGATGTTAGAAAAAAAACCTCCACCCAGTTCAGTTTTTGTCGATGCTTATCCCAACCACACGGATCTGCTCAAAGCCATTTGTCTGTCATGGGCAGAAAATTTAATAATAATGAGATTAATGTTCGCAATTATCAGCAACCATTTGGCTTTCTCTACTACACTTTGATCTTAGCCGAAAAGGCCGAGAAGCGAATATCGCTTTCTCTACCAAACATTGCCTTAGAAATATTTCAGATTAGTGATTTATTGCACAATTTTAAATTATGATAAGGCGCCTTATCATTCTTTATCTTAACGAGTTCATTCGAACTTTAGACGTGTCTAACTGCATGAAACTATGTATAAAACAATAAGTTTGGAATAAAAAATATCTCAATATTTCTTGGCGCTTACGTTGATTTTTGGAAAAAGTAAGATTTCTTTTGAGAATGTTTATTTTTCGTTTATAAGATTTTGAGACGACTAGAGCATAGTAATGACTTGTAAAAAAAGATTTATCAGCAAAAAGATTCTAATGTTCGCATCAGAAGCCAAAGCTTTTGGAGATAGTAAGTAAATTTTCTTTGCTGTTATCTATATCTTAAAATTATTTGTTTATCTAGTTCATCTTTGTTTATTTACTAACATTCTGTGAGATTTGATGTCTTCTGAGCTAAAAACATTAAGTCAGTTTTGATGATGACCCACGAAATTATTTGAAATTTGAAAAAATAATCAAATGTTTCATATTGAAAACGTTCTAACGAACGTTAAACATTTGAAATTATTTCATGGGAATCAGCCGTTTTATACGAAGAAAAACTCTTAAAACCTATTTCCTACCTTATGGATCTTACTAACGAGGAATGATCCCCAACTGATAAATCGCTTTTTCAACGAAACCGACTGGACTATAGGTAGTCGACGATGCTGATTCCGAATACCACCATGAATGCTGCCGCTAGGCCTTCAAAGACCGGTATTCT
>CAJNOQ010005732.1:1267-14763 GCA_905250885.1 Didymodactylos carnosus | reverse complement strand
GTCAGTCGATAGAGCATTAAATTGTCTACAAAATGGTTTATTTACTTTTGAGTTCTGACTTTTTCAAAAATTTCTGCAAATAAAACAAAATCATAGAAAAACGTCACGGAATTACGTACGCAGGTAGAGTTAGCTGGCCACGCCGAGAACCAACTACATTTTTAAAAGATACTAAATTCAGAAATAAAAATAAGGAATATTAGCATAAGCGAATCGCTTTGTGATCTTCAGAAAGCTTGTACGCTCACAACACTGAATTACGTTGAGCTACACCGCCGATCATGTGTTTTTTTATCAGTGGTTGAAGCATCATGTTGCATTAGTGCTGTTGCTTGTATTACTTCGCCAGTAACTGAACTTGGCTCATGATTCTGTTCTTCAATTTCATTGAAAACTGTATTATTGATTGTATGAAGACGTCCACGAGATTGACTCTGACGACATACCTTACTATATTGTTTTTTGTCCAGATCTTTTGCTAATCATATACGTATAACCATTGTGTATGCAAACTGCTTTACCTTTATTTGTTTCCATTAGTATTAAGCGTATGTATGTGAAATAATGTTGATGACATAGATAGTTAGTTAGGAATAGGAAAAGAAAACTGTTTATTACGATTAATAAGGTTTAACATTTAAGATTAATGCGCTTATATGAATAGGATTAGAAAGCAATAGAAAAGAATAGAAAAATACAATACAGAAATGAAAAAACGGTTATGACTTGACTTCGATAAAAGATTCGAATTTGATGTTTGCGCTTGTTTTCAGCTTTTCCTCCACATAAGAATAGACAATTGTACGCTTGAACGAGGATCACATAATAGTTTTATAAACATTCAACCGTTTTGTTCGATATCTGGTCAAAGCGACGCCAGTTTTATATATCTACCTATATCCATCTATTTTCACATCTAGCTCAGTAAGTTGTGAAAGATAAAACTTCATCGGGATAATAGTTGAGGTCCATTGGTCAAATTTTGCGGTCTCCTGAGACAAAACGTTTTTGGAAATTCTTATGGAAATCTTATCCGAATCTTATAATAGGAAAACACTCGAAAGTGCCACGAATTTCGTAAGAGTCTTTGTAAGAAGAAGAGATTTGTAAGAACTTCATAAGCAAGTGGCAAGACTTTTCACGTTATTCTTGTTTATCTTGATGTGTAGTGATAAGTGTAATAACTTGCTGTCCGATGGTGACTTATGTGAGTACTATACAAAAGGTTCTTTTGTGGTAGCTTCTAGTGTTTTATCAGGACAAGTATGTAAAGGATTTTGATGTATATTACTAGTACTCGAGTTGCTCTTCTTTTCTTCGCATGTAACTTTAATTTTTTCGAACTTTATTGCCGTCCTACCGTGAAGAGTACCGCCTGCAAGCAGTAGAGACTTAGAACTAGTCGTGAAGCTATCTTTCTAGAACCACAGTTTCATCATGGAAAAACGAAAAAATTATTCTCCTCTAACAACATGTGGAGCAGGTTTTCCAGAAACAGATAAGAATAACACCAGAATTCTTAGCACATTCTTAGCAGTTCACTTTCAAGCGTTTTCTTATGTGTGAATCTTGTAAGTGTGATAAGATTCTTACCTAGATCTTATAGGATCCATATAAGTTTTCAGTAAGATTCTTGCTGCTTCCTTTATAAGAATCGATGACTAGAGCTGTGCAAATTTGCACTTTCGTGGTATAGTGGTTATGGGAGAGTTAAATACAGCCGATGACTGCATGGAAACGAAAACTTTCAATCTGTCCCTCTACTATGATGAACTCAATTTAAGGTCAAAGGTAGACAACTACATATGATGAGTGTGAAGCTGCGTGAAATCTCACTCTGAGGGTTGTCCAAACATAATAATATATAATATTTGACTATGTCTTATACAGATCAATGGAATGTCATGCAAATTGAAATCTCTTCACCTACTGTATGTGAGAGAAGGGCAAAGATGTTTCCTGTTTGTATCTGTTTAGACGTATGCGCCATGCAATATTTTCGATGGCGGCTAATGCTGCTTCGACAAAAGCTACGTCTTCCGCGGTAGCATGGCGTACTGTTTTTAATTCTGACAGCAGTTCGCTTTTGGATTTTTGCCGGTGTTTTAAATTTAAAAACAATCTTTTTCGAAAAGGATGCCTCAAAAACGAGTGGTTGTAATCAGAGCCCTACAGGTTAAACCTACCTGAACCTCATCTAATATAATCTATCGATTAGGTTGCAAAAGTTATATGTTAGGTTAGATAGTATATTGTCTTTTAATTCTTTTTGCGATTTTCGAACAGCCACAACTTCAACTACCTACAGATAAACTTGTTTTTAAACCGGTTGGTTTCTTTCTTTTTAACAAAATATGACGAGGATATTTTAACTGGAGATGAGACGGCATGCGAAAAGTTTCACGTCCTTTCGTATAATACGAAAGCCGTAGTATATATTTCTTTCCTTTCTGTCGATGAAGTGTGACATATTATAAAGCGGAAGAAAACGAAAAAGACTTTGTTTTCTTTCGTTACTTACGCCATTTTAGAACACACAAAAGTGAAAATGTCACTTTCGTATATTATTCGAAAGTGAATTGTCCCATTTGATCTATAGAAGATAATGTGAATCATTGCTAAAGGAAATAAAATAGAGTCCGCTCTATTCAAGAGATCTATACTGTAGTTTAGGATATACACTTTATTTTCTTATACTATGAGCGCATACACTACTTTAGCCACTTTCGCATTCTACATGAATATAAAAACGAAAGACGCAAGAAAGTGAATTTTCGGTTCTCTCAGTATCTCCGTTTCGAATATATGCGACAGACGAAAGAGAAATGAAACACCATAACAAATAGTCACATGTTGCACAGCACGAAAAAAATGACGTAATGATTTCGTCTCATCTCTAATTTTAACGTATCAAAAAAAAGAAGATAAGAGTAGCCCGTATCTTTACTTTTTTTCTTTTGTGTGGTCCGTACACACGCTTGTTCTTCACTCATTTTTTTTCGCATTGCTACGACGCCACTTTCAGGTACGTTAAAATATCCTCGTCATATTTTATTAAAACAAAGCAAACAATTTACCTAAAAACGAGTTTATTTGTAGTTGTAGCTGTTCGAAAGTAAAGTGAAGATGCTTTCAAAACAGAATACGTAGATCAGATGCTTAACTGTTTCTCTGACGATAACCCAACAACGATGACTTCTGATTCCAATGTGAATCTCTGTCTAATGACTTCCGAACATGTGGATGACATCCGACAGTTGTTGATCAACTCATATTTGGTCGACGAGCCATTAAATCGACGTTTAGAATTCGAGTTGCCCGACCAGCCCCGGGACTTTCTCGATTATACGACTCAACAAGCCATTCGCGACGGATGTTCGTTCGTCGCCATCGACATCGTGACAAACAAGACAATCGGCTTTATCATCAATGAGTTGAAGAACAGAAATGACGTCCGTAGCAGTATAGGAAATGAATCTGAATCGGAAAGACACGTTTACATCTCCAAAATGATATCGGCGCTGCACCAACAATTGTCGCACAGTCTATTCGACTTGCTCGGTGTTGATAGACTTCTCTACACGATAGTGATTGGTGTCGATCAACAACATCGAGGCCAACGGTTGAGCGAGAAACTCATCGAGACGAGCCTCGTCTATGCCAAAACGTGCCTTCACATCCGAGCGGCTTACACGGAAACATCATCGCTCTATTCGAAGAAGGCATTTCTCAAACAAAATTATGAAATTGTGAACGAACTGTTGTACGAACAATACGACAGACAGCGTCTATCCGATATGGGCACTCACGATCGATGCTCGCTCCTTGCCAAATGTTGGTGACGTTTATTCGAACTCGAACTGTCAGTAACATAGTAAAGACTGTTATTCGTCGACAAAACTAATTCTATCCTGGATCAAGTACTTTGTTGAATTAGTATCTGTCAGAATAGATGGAGATAGTGTAGCAGCTCAGTTTTCGATATTTCAAAATTTTCTGATTGATCTGGGTTTTCAGATAATATAAAAGTACTCTGACGGACAGCTTTTGCTCCACATGTGGTTATCGTTTAGGACAATAATGTACGTGCAAAACCCTTGAACGTTTCCGTTCTCACCTTACCGCTCTAACTCAAAAACAGACGGAACGCCGTGGTCGTTAATCGGCTTCCAGTACGACCTCTCATAGGCCTGTGCCCATGGGAAAATAATCTCAAAAATTCGGGCAGTGATTTTTGTGAGTTCTGTATCGTAAGTGTCCGCTGCCCGCACGTATAAATGAAAACAAAATGTAAAGAAAATTTTTCACTGAAGATCATGAAACATCTTGAGTAGATTCGCTCAAGATCTTGAAATTTCTGTTCCCAAGATTTTGACTTCTTGGTGTTTTTTCCAAGATCACTAGGAATAGGACCAAAACTAATCGTTGTCGACGTTGAACTGCATAACGAATCATTGGTATTTGACGACAGCATTGATGAATCAGTTAAATCTCTTTAAGATACTTGTCGAATAGCGAAACAAGTACCATAGTGGTGTGGTTTTGACATGAGTGTCATCATATCTGAAAATAAATATAAAACAGTGTATATACTATGCAATTTGTTTACTTCTTATTCTCTTCAAGTATTTTATTTTGTTTTGCTAGAAAAGAAAGGTTAGATAGTAACAAGAAAATTACTTTAAGAGAATAAGAAGTAAATATATAAATGCAGAAGTTATATCATTCAGTTTAAAAGAAATTATTTTGTTTCTGTATATCCATGATAATGATTTTTAAATAAATCACAACTTTGAAAGCCAGTCACAGTCCTCGAAACAATGTTGAACTGTCCAGTGTTGTCTTAAGAACTCTTTCAGTCATCTCAAAATTCGATTAGAATGAGATTCATTAGGAGTACGCGTTAAAGGGAGTGACACAATAAAAGACTCGGGTCTTCTATTCTATCTTCAAGAATAAAGTTTTAAGAGGGCCTTCTATTGTGTCTCTGAAAGAATGTTGTTTTTGTTAAGGATTAGCATGTAAGTATTTAATTTTTGTAATTAGTTGTCATTCTCATTGTTTGCAACAATTCTTTTTTGCAGAAAAGAAAATCAAAAACATGTTACATAGGCACAACATGAAAAAGACATTGTTCCATGTGCACATTTAAGTGTGCTTTAGTGACAAAGAGAACTTGCTTTCCGTGGCATGCAGGATAAAGTTTGTCAAAAATCAGTGTTTATTGATATTTTAATAAGATATAAGATGTTATCACTTGATGAGGTTCCAAATGTATTATTTGTTCAAATAATGGGAAGAAAAAGGAGGATATCAGAGTTTTATTAATAAGCTTCATTAAAAGTAAGTTCATTAGAATTTTTAATGAAATTCCTTTTTTTAAAGAAATGAACTTCAGGAATGATGAAACTTCAGGTCACACTCACTTTGCAGGAGACATTTTAACGAAATTTCGGTAAACAGAATCATATAAAGACCTGAAAATAGGTGTATTTAAGCGGGAAAGCAGTTCTGTTGAAGTACGACGGTTGATAAAGTAACTCGAGTACCACTGATAATCCCAAAAATAATTTCAGGAAGTACGTTGTCTCTGGATTGTTGAGGCTCAAAAATCCTTCAGTTCAAATACTCTAGAGATTTTATGTTGCACACTACATGATTCATCTGGTATCGTGTTTAATCGATCAAAGATTTAGAACAACATTAGTGTTTAACGGGGTTGTGAACTTTAACTGCGTTTCTTTCGTTTCGCAGCTGAAAGCCCTTTTCTAACGCGAAAATCGCGTTTCCGATGACTCATCGACTGACTGCGTTGCTCGATGATTGATACAGCTTATCACACAAATTGTGTATGAGGTTCTGATAACTCATCCAGTAACGTGATTAATCGATAAGCCATCCAAAAACGCGGTTTTCAAGCTAGAAAAAAGTTTTCAGCTGAGAGACGGGAGTGAATACGTTTCTGCATTAAAACAATCGTGTCAATCTATTTTTTTTTCTTGTATACATTGTACCTTTGCGTGTATCTGTCTACCTTTATATGGAATAAAAGTAGTTCTTCTGCCTGAAGAGTATGAACGCACCTGACTTAAAGTGTTTATTATTGAAAAGAAAAGAATATGAAAAGCATACCGTCTACCAAAGGACGCATTTTAAAAATGATAAAAATTCGAATGTTTGTAATCAATAGTAATAGTTGAACAAAAGTAGAAGTAAAGTGATTGAAGTAGACAACTTTCATTATTTACCGCCTGAAAACAAAAGCAATTATAGATAAGAAATGAAAACTAGAAAAGGATGAATAGGCAGCAGGGAATGATTCAGTAAAGAATAAAATAAATTAGTGTTTCAGACTTTGTAAATGCGGAATTCCACCTGTTTCGTCTCGGAATCACGGTTACCCTAAAGGCTACTTTCTCGCGGCTTCAGATAGAACCACGGTCCAGTCGAATTTTATGCGAAAAATATACCCATGGGTACTTTTATGGAATACCGAAACATATTAGAGCTATTATGCGTTCGATTTGACACATATTCTATCTAAGATACTGGTTTTAACGTGTAAAGGCATAGAATTATACTAATCGTAATCTAATGCAAAGTTATAATAAGGTATGATTTTACCTTTCTGTCTTTGCTAATAAAAGAATTTCACTCACAAATATATAAATATGATGAGTGATGAAGAAAGAAGTCATGCGATCCTTTATAATTAATATTTCATTTTCATGTCTAGAAGAACAAACATAATTCATTTTCTCATCGATTCTTTATTAGTTAGTAGTTTCCATGTACATCAAACTGGAAGTTTAAAAAGACAAAATGCAAAATAGCGCGATGAGTTTTAATATAGGATCACAAGTGAAATTCGGAGTTCTGTTAACCTTACTCATCCCGTCCTTGTGCTGCTCGCTGTTTCTTTTCTACTATTTTACTCGTAAACCAAGTATTCGTCAACTTCCGAATAATCACATTATCCTATGTCTGATCGTCTCTAATTTCATTCAGGTTTGTAACAACTTTTTTTTGAAAGACATAAAAGAAATTGATATTGTTTTAGGCTGTCAGTGAGTTACCACTAACACTTCAGTTCCTTCATACCGGTAATGTTCGCTACTTTGGTGATAATTTCTGTAAGTACTGGATAATACAGAAATATTCATTGGATCTAGTTGATCTTTGGGTCATGGCTTTTGGTTCCATCCAACGTTATTTAGCCATTTTTAATCGTCCACTATTCAATCGACATTTGATTCTCCTGCATTATGTTCCGATGCTGATCGGTATTTTTTATCCGTATATATTTCACATCGGTGTCGTTTTGATTTATCCGTGCCAGAACTATTTCACTAGGGATCATTTGGTATGCGGCGGTACTTGTTTTCAATTCGATCCATTCCTAGGCGTATTCGATAGTCTTTTTAATATGCTCTTACCAGCACTTGTGATCGTGGGTATGAACATTCTGCTGATTTTGCGCGTGAGACAGCAACGCTTGAAAATGCAACAGCGTGGACAACGACGACGATGGCAGAATAATGTGAAGATGCTCGTTCAGTTACTTGCAATTTCTCTGCTCTATTTTGTTGCATGGCTCCCCTTCGCCGTGCTGGGTTCATTAAGCCTTCTTTTCCAGAATTTGAATCTTGATCAACTTATTTTCAATTATCTAGGCTTCTTGCCTTATCTAGTCGTGGTTCTTTGTCCTTTTTCTAGTCTCGTTGGACTGCTCGAAATACAAGAAGTTCTTTTGAGATGGTGGAGAAGAAAACGAATCTATCCAGTGGAAACGAATCAACGAATGCAGCAGCTATCAACACTGAAACCACTAGGTCCTGTACTGAAAATTCCCATGGCACAATTTTGATTGAGTCTTGTGAACTGGTTACCCAATATGTATATGCTTTTCTTAATTAGGCTTAAGATCAACATTTTATAACAGCTGATCGTCCTGTTTTCTTGGCACATTGTTTAAATCGTCGGCAAAAAACAGAAGTTTCGTTTAACTTCTGATTTTCGTTAAACGTTTGATAAATTATTAGTCATTGTTAAGAAAATTGTATTATGCATTGAAACTATACGTCTCGTAAAACGAAATGTTTAGCAGTTGTAAATAAATTTATAATATAAAATAAAATTCCGCGAGAAAAACGAAATTACAGTTAAATACGATTTTGTTATCATATTATCAACGGAATTAGCACTGCCTTGTGGCAAATTTACATTACACATTCTCGTATGGTAGTCACAAAAGTATGAGTAAATGTAGACGTTTGACTGAATTGAAGAAATGTAAAAAGATCTAGAATTGTTAAGAACTAAAACTCCAATCTATACAATAAATAACTCCAACTTTTCTATGATCTCTTCCTTTGTATTTGTGTGAGAAGCTGCTGCCAAGTGTCTGATACTTTCGAAATTCAAATCCTATATGTATAATACCAGAAAATTAAGACGAACTTTTATTGTATCGGAAGTGAATCAAAGAAACTTATTTTGAGTTTAAAGTAAAGTCTCCACAAATCTGGTATTACAAATATAGGATCTGGATTTCGAAAGTATCAGACACTTGGTAGCAGCTTCTCAACAAATACAAAGGAAGAGATCATAGAAAAGTTGGAGTTATTTATTGTGTAGAATGCAAAGACTGTACTAACATTTATGTTGGATAAACAGGTAGTGAAGTAGGCATTAGAATGAACCAGTATGAGAAGAAAATAGACAATGCTGATTTTTCTTCAAAAATATCTGTACATGTCACCGAAAATGGTCACACTGTAGATCTAGACGAACCTATATACTGACATATAAAAGGTTGGAGTTTTTTCAGGGTGAAAGTAAAGATTTCTTTTTCACAGCACTGTATTTGAATATCCTGATTACATGCTTTTAAAGTGCTGAAAAAAGAACTAAAATACGTTAGTACAGATATACTTTTTTCTATAGAATTGTATACATTTCCGCTTGTGTCAAACTTTGTGAATAAAAAGTACATCTATGCTAACGTAGAATTCTATAGAATTCTATACATATCCAGAAATAATGTTGGAGGTGAAATAAACGCTTAACAGAGATCTTCCTTGATTCATCGCAAACACCAATCTATGCGCAAACAAATCATGCAGAATGAAAATCAATGAATTGATTAGAGATAAATAACTGTTTTTAACAAAGTGTCCAATTTTCAAGAAATTTTTGTGTAAAAACTGTTACATCACAAACGGCACTTTGAAACTTGCAATAAGAAACAAAACGCATAAAACATGTAATCAGAGAAAAGATATTGTTCCTCTATTTCCGCACTTCTCATTCACAGTATGTATTAACTACAAGTAACGTTCGTCTTCCATTCACTCGACCCTTGACTGGAAGTGCGCTGTTCCGACGAGCTGAATCAGTGACAGTAATTGCATAGCTTCGGGCCCTTCGCTTGCCGATACAAGCTAAAATCCTTCAAATATGACTCAATTTGGAAGATGTATGTTAGCATGCTCATTTCTGAGGACTTTCGGTGAGGGTGAGGCTAATTTTGTCTTAGATTCTCCAATTCGATGCTGTCGGTGCTAGTTAACATAGAGCTTGCACCTATGAATATATACGAAAATGCCTTAAATCGTATAAACAAGTTAACAAACCTAATTTATTATAGTCTATGTCAACATTTTTGAGATCTCAATATGCAAAATTTCTTATATAAGGTTTATTCTGCTCTGAAAAATCGATTGGTTTTTTTTGGAAAATATCGCTCCAAACTTGCTTTTTATTCTGAAGAGAGACTCACATCGGATAGATAGTCTATCAAAATTTCACTTTACTTATACTTACCCTGACACAGTTTTAGCATAAAAACACGCTTTCTCGCCCCTACCGTGATTTTTCAACACTTTAACGCTTTTTAAAAAATCACCGCATATGTGTCTCCCAATAGGACCCTCAAGACCATTCTCAGCCAAATCGGTTATTTTATGTGGTAGAAGTCAAAACTTTCGCGTTATACTCACAATGCCAGCCGAAGTATTCGACATGGCGGTCTTTCGAGGTCTGTATCACGAATTTCACAACTTGACTAGCTATCCCTGCAAAAATGGCAGATACCATTGCAGTGTAAAAAGATCTAGAATTGTTAAGAACTGGAACTGTTGAGAATTGCGACTCTTGACTGTTCAGAAACATTTTTCCATCTGATTAAACCGAAAGGCACATCACTAGATGCAGTTTTTCACACTTACTACGAAAATCAATTTTAAAACTAATAAAAATTAAAACTTCAGCGTAAAATTTAAATTTTAAATTTTAAAATTTTGTAATTTCAATCTCCTCACGTAGACATTTTCTTGAAAAATATTTAAAACTATGCTGATCGATACAGCATTCAATTCTCTATGTTTTGAACCGGGCTCATTTCCATATCTTCCATACAACCGGGAATCAGTTGGATTGAAGATTAATTATTTCCGATTTGCTTCACAACGACTTGAACAATATCCCAACAACGAAAATTTGGACGTATGTTCGTACTAACTAAACTGAATATTCGATGAAAACAGTATATGTTCTTCTCTTCTATTGAGGTGGAGGTGAGGATGAGGGTGCGAATCGTACATTATTTGATCTATTATTAAATTTAATCGACTGAACAATTAGTGTGACCGATGATCATATAAGCGATTCAACACCGGCTATTTTAGTAGATAATTGTTAGTATTTGGGTATTTTACGTACAAAGAAATACATACCAAATAAGTACTGTGAACATTTGATTTATATCTTTATTGATTCCAATAATAAGGCCAGCTGCGAACCATTTTAGACCATGTGTAAGATAGAGTACATTTAAGTGAGACAACTATGAACATTTTGTGTATAAAGTTAATTCGATACCATCATTTAATATATTTCAAATATCAAGACAATTACCTATATTTGAGAAAACAGCAAAACCCAATCCATCAAGCATAATTGGTATTGCTATGGGACTTGTATCTGGTAAAAATACAAAACAAATTTATATAAATATCGGCGTAAGTGATTCACAATCAAATATACTTTGTTGAAATTTGAATGAACTTGAAAATTTACTTTTGAAATATTATCCAATATAGTTTGGGAATACATCAGTGAATTGCACTCTCATTGTACAATCGTTATTCGATAAGTAAAAGTTCTTATAACAATTTTATTGATGAATGAGTCTAGCTGACATTTTTTGTACAATACCCATCCAACCTTTAGTCTCATTCTTTTATCCCTTTTTTCTCTTGATACGTTTAATATATGACAAACATTTTACGGTGAGAAGTTTTACCGCTCGGGAAACAACTGCATTTAAATGTCAGAAAGTACCGCGAGATTAAAAGATGAGATGTAAACATACTTGTTATACACCATTCGATTCATCTTCGAGAAGCCTATCTACCGGTGTACATTACAAGTCTTCAGAACGTTTTTTGATTTTCTTTCTCGTTCTATCAATTAGTATCTGCCTCAAGTACTTTTTCCTTCGTTTACTTCTCTTACTTTCGTATCAAGAGGAAATTTTATGTTTTCAGAAATTTTAGTATCTAGAGAAAAACAATTACGACAATAGAAACGCACCACCCATGTTACATAAAAATCCTATCTCAAGAACCGTCGAATGGATTTTGATAAATCTCAATCATTAAGGATTTTGAGCGATGCTCTTTCCATAGCTCACTTGGAATAATTTAAAAAGATTCGGAAGTAGTGTATCGGAAGTAGTGTATAGAATTCTACGTTAGCATAGATATACAATATACTGAGCAAGTTTGAGACAAGCGGAAATGTATAGAATTCTATACAATTCTGCGCTAGAATACATATACTTTTTATTGACAAAGTTTGAGTCACGCCGAAATGTATAGAATTCTATACAATTTTAGGCTAGCATAGATATACAATATATTGACCAAGTTTGAGTCAAGCGGATATGTATAGAATTCTACACAATTCTATGAGTGACTAGGAGTGCGGAAGGCGGGGCTGGCGTGCAGAGCATGACGGTGAGTCACTGACCAACTATGTCTGTAGTAACGCAGAACGCTATACAATTCTTTACAGCTCCGGTTGACTCAAACTTGGTCAATATGTTGTATATCTTTGCTAACGTAGAATTCTATAGAATTCTATACATTTCGGCGTGACTCAAACTTGGTCAATAAAAGGTATATGTCTGCTAACGTAATATTGTGTAGAATTCTATACATTTCGGCCTGACTCAGACTTGGTCAATATATTGTATATCTCTGCTAACGTAGAATTCTATAGAATTCTGTAGAATAGCTGAATTGCAATAACTCTGACATCCCTCATTATACTCAGAAAGCTGTTTATAGAGTATTTTGCAAAAACAATCAGAAAACATTTCGAAACGGCGAGCCGTTCAAGTTTCCTGCTTTCATGAAGTGAAAAAAGATTATATTTTCTTCGGCGCACATGTATAGTGTAGATAGTTACATAGTTACATGTTGATCATTTCGTTTTTATCCATAAGTCATGATTATTTTTGAAAAAGAATTATCAATCTTAATTTAGCCGTTTTCAAAAGAAAAGAAATAATTTTTAGTTACTATCGAATACAGAAAAAGTTTATATAGCAGAAACAACATAGTTTGTGGATACGACAATGGTAAATTTTATACTAAGTAGTATTGTTTATAAGAACAAAATGTGCCTTCCTTCTTCTTTTCTTTAGCTGTTAAATGGCTAGAAAAGCAGAGGCAAGATCGACAAAAAGAAAATCTACAAAGAAGGTTGTCTTAAAAGCAAACAAACACAAAAGGTCCAACACAAGAGGTCAAGTTAAAAAGACAGCAAGTAAAAAACGAACCGTATCAAATAAACGAAAAGAAAAAAAATTGTGAAGAGGAGTTAGAAAAGGCTGCATCATCGGCAGAACTTTGCA
This sequence comes from Didymodactylos carnosus, assembly GCA_905250885.1. Classification (NCBI taxonomy): domain Eukaryota; kingdom Metazoa; phylum Rotifera; class Eurotatoria; order Philodinida; family Philodinidae; genus Didymodactylos; species Didymodactylos carnosus. The sequence continues at coordinate 1,841 of CAJNOQ010005732.1, read as the reverse complement.
AACGACTGTGGCCTTAGAACGCTATGATTTTAGCAAAAAATGGAATTTTTTCTATGCGAAAATGTAAAATAAGTGTATACCAATAAACTATGATAACGCGAAGCTTATATGTCAAAATGTTTTGTGCATTTTGAGAAAAAGCTTTGAAATTTCATTTGCAGACACCCTTCGTATGTGAGGAGAAGTAGTTGAATCAGAAGAATATAGAGTAATTATGATTAGTCAAGACACGCCTATCGATAAAACTACAAAGTCCTTACTGCACGTGAAATACAATAAAGTGTACGTGCACAACTATTATTTTGAATATCTGAGTTCTGACAAATAGATACTTTTCCGTAATTAACTTTAATTAAACGCATCTGATTTGGTCTGATATTCTGAGCTATTATACAAACCAAAGCAGAAGAAAGTGTCAGACGGGACGATAAAGTTAGTCTTTGCATACCTTAGGGAAAGGACACTCATACGATAGTTGAAAGGAGGATATCTAGCTTTATAAAAAGTCATAGCGAGTACCATGAAGCTCGTTTTTAGACCTTTTAAATTTTATTGATGCCATCAACCTGACTTT
>CAJNOQ010005731.1:0-14764 GCA_905250885.1 Didymodactylos carnosus | reverse complement strand
TCAATTTCATTCAATTTGCCTTTAGTCCAGATCAGGCATGCAACCATCCCAAGCTAGGGCTCGCTGATCGGCAGCGAACATGTTCGGTTGCGAACGGTTTGGTGACCGAACATGTTCGGTTACGAACCGTTTGGTGACCGAACATGTTCGGTTGCGAACCGTTCGGTCACCGAACTATCGGTTTGGTGCATGCCTACTAAAGAAGATGAAACATCTTTCACTCATTTACATGAAATCAACGATCAACCAAGAGATGGGCTGAAGTCTCAAAACCGTATTCTCCACAGACACGGAGGCAGTAAAGTCAAATGAGTCATAACACTTGATATTCGAACTAATTAGGACGAAAACCAAAAAGGCGCGAAAGCGATCAATCAAGAGAGAAAGAGTGTTTGTGCTTGATCTGACGAAATAAAAACCTTCACTCTCAATCAATCAACAACAGATCTAACTATGGTTTTAAAAACGGGTTACAGACAGACAGACAAAATACATATTTTCCGTTTGACAGACCCTATACTTTCAGTCTAGGGAATACAGAAAGTTTCATATTCCCGAAAACCTTATGTTTTTGACATGACTATCCGTGAAAGAGCACCATTGCATTTCGGAAATATGAAACTTTCTGTATTTATATAGCCCAGTTTCATCTTTAGCAACGACTAATCATACATAAAAAGTCCACTTTTCCATGACCTTTCATTTGCTATAAAAATACTTTACCATATTGTTTAGACTTTAGGCTGTAGAATCGAGAAGAAACTATCCACACGAGAACTATCCCCACGAATTCTCGATCCGAAGTAAAATTAGTACCAACAGAAATGTATTTCAAGTTTGATAGATCTTACTTACGTTAATTTTCCCTTCGGTCATGACTTGCAACATTAGTTGCAGAACATCGACTCGTGAAGTAGGCGTCTGCTGTCGTTGCTCGATAATTGGATGTATTCGCTTGAAGAGCCACATACCCGGCCTTTCATATAATCGTTTATTTGATATTAAGGGTAGAATATACATATTGATCAATGCTCGTGCGGCAGCGTTGACAAGTGAGAGTTTACCAATGATACCACCTATTTCAGGCATAAGCTTAGCGAGCCGGGAAAGACTATCCGAGCCAATGGGAACCGCGAAGAGCTCCTCGATTTTCTTAAAATATATATTATTTGGATTATTTTGTAAATCGGTGTCGATCCCAAAAGCACATCGACCTAAAGAATATCGAAAATGATAATAATGAGCATATCCTCCTGACATATAAGAGTTTTGGCTTTTGGGGTCTGAAAGACGTATTGGGACATGTCTAAGAGCGTTTCTGCACTCATAGTAAATCTCCAAACCTTGCAATTGAGTTTTGAAGGAGGAACCATGAGAAAGAAATGAAACAAGATCGAAGTATGACCTCATGTTTTAACAGGAGTTATAACAGTGACTACCAGATTCGGCTGCATTTTAGTTAATATTTATGATCAGTATCCTTGATTCTACGTTGAAAGAAATATAGAAGAAAATGAAAAATCAGCTTTTTTCGAAGTACTCATGGAAGAGAGGTGTCCTCAAAAATCTGTTTGCAAGATTTTATGAACCGGTATGTCCAGACATGTTAAGAGATAATTCCAAGGCTAAAAATCCTGAAAAAGCAGGAAGTAAGCTTGTACTTACATATAACATCCATTGTTAATCGTTTGTAATACAGGTAGATATTGAATTCGTTGCCGTTTCTTACATGATCAAAACATTTTTCCACTGCATTATCAATACATCCGTTGATGAGAGGACTCATCAGTTTTAATTTAGCTGCTGAGAACGTCGGATTTATTACGTGACGATGCCGATGCCATTGTGCACCCGACGAAGAAAAGACGTTGGGCATTCCAGTATTTCCGAGAGGTTCCCATCGTCCAGGAAAAACGGAAAATCGTTTGATGAAGACTTCGTGAAGAAAGTCAGGATCGCTGACAACAAAGGTAGGAACATGTCCTTGATAAATCCCATAGATCTTCCCATATTGTTTCGTCCAACTTTCAAGCTGCCGGTGAAAGGACTCAGCATTCCACAGTGTCTTCAAGTGACCGAAGAAGAAACGGAAAGGTGGTGTGGAAATACCGCGTTGATTAAAGTATTGATAACGTTGTCGTATTAGAAAGAAGTAATAGGTCGCGAGACTAATGCACGCAATAAGCAGGACCGTGAAAGCAACCAACATTGTAGGCACTTTTTGTTTGAGTGAAAAGGATGGAGAAAATATTATTCAAGCAAAATACTTGCACCCTTTTATATACGTTGACAGCACATGTAATTTTTCTCGTTCGCAAAGTACGTGTAACAGCGAAAACAGTATAGGTCAACTCGTGCGTACTTTGAGCTCGTTCTTTTCTTCAATCATCCATACCCTTGATAAGAAAGAAAAACCATCCACAGTCAAGACACTAACACTGTTTGATGAAAAGTGAATGAATCATGTAACGGATTCAGCATAAATAATGTCCTTGTCCAGCATTTTTTTGAATATCTTGACTATGGCTCATTGTAGCAGACTGATCTTGCGCACAAACGATTCGTCGTTAAATTCTCTACAAAACCACGTCCTTTTATTTTCACAAATATTCTGCATTATTTTTCGCTACATGATTCAAGCGTGATGCCGAGGAGGCACAATTTTCCCACACGACCTCAGGCCGAATTCGATGAACAGCACGTTTCAATTGAGCAATCCAGTGGATTCAAATCGAGACTGTTTGGAGGCCAACTTGTTGCCAAACATCTGCATGAACGTGAGAAACCACGATGAACGTGCAATGCTGGTAGGTTCCTTGTAGGTACCCAGTAGGAACTGAGACACTATCGGCAGAACTGAGCCAATTCCTCGATTTCCCATCTTTTTCCCTTTTCCGGGAAATATTTCTTGCTATATACTCTGTGGCACCTCAGTTCGCCCAGTTCCCCGGTTCCTTACGTTAGGTATTGTAATGGGCTCATTTCCTTCGAAGAAATTGAGGAATTGAGAAGGAATTTTGGGTGTAATGTTTATGTCATTTCCTTGTCACGTTAATACCTAACGGGGAATTGTCCAGGAATTATCGAGGAAATGTGTAGTGGATCATGGTCATTTCTCAATTCCTCAGGAAAGTATATATATTTGTATGGTATTGTTAGGAATTGGGAGAATTCATGCAGCGATGTTCGGTTACGACCGCATCAGCACATCGTAATGTCTACTACTTCTCCTCCGCTTCAATACAATACATTTACTCGCTCATCCTCACGAGTACGCTAGTTGGGACATACCTCATCTTTATCTCGTTCTCACGTTCCTCCTCTAACGCCTCTTACGGCTCTTCGTGTCTCACCTTCACCGTCGTGTTCTTCATCGTCTGCTTCTCGTCTCCAACCACCTATGGATATTCACTTTTTGCATTACCTACCGTCACAACAACTACCGATTTCATCACACATCCATCCCCGGTCATCTTCTACACGATCTATCATCACTCACCTCAAATATCCATTCAGCGCAATATCATGATTGAACATCGCTCAACATCCAACCTTTACACTACGTCTTCACACCGCTACCTTCTTACGCACATCACCGCGCTGTTCTCCAACAATGTCTTCTTCACATCACCACTTCATCCAATATGGCTCATCATCATTACGCCACGTGTCAACTTCGAAGCAAAACATTGACTTTAGTAAGAAATATTTCCAGGAAAAAGAAAAAACGCCGGGGGAACCGAGGCATTGTCTCAGGTCTGCTGACAGTTCCTCAGTTCTTACTGGGTGCCTGGAAGGAACCTACCATCATTTCCCCAAGGAACTGGGGAATTGACGTGACCCAGAGTGTATAGTAAGAACTATTTCCTGGAAAAAGAAAAAACACTCTGTGTCACCTCAATTTTTCCGTACCCCGGCGAAATGGTAGCAGGTTACTTCAAGGGACCCAGTGGGAACTGAGGAACTGTCAGCAGAACTGGCATAATTCCTCGATTCACCGGCGTTTTGTTCTTTTTCCAAGAAATATTATTTACTATACACCCTGTGTCACCTCAATTCCCACGTTCCCCGGGGAAATGATGGTAGGTTCCTTAAAAGGCATCCAGTGGGAACTGAAGAACCGAGATAATTCCTCGATTCCCCGGCGTTTTTCTCTTTTTGCAGGAAATATTTCTCACTATACAGTCTGTGTCACGCCATTTTCCCCAGTTACCTGGGGAAATGATGGTAGGTTCCTTCTGGGTACCCAGTAGGAAATGAGGAACTGTCGGGAGAACTGAAATAATTTCACCAATAATTCCTCGAATTTCCTCGGAATTTTAGGTATAATGTTCATGTCATTTCCTTGTCACGTTAATACCTAACGGGTAATGTTTCCCATTCTTTTTCTCACATAAATCGAATACTTTGTACCATTGAACTGTCCATGAATACGGACCATACAAAACTACTTGTCGTTTTTGATTAGCACTAGAAGTCGATTCCAATTGATATCCGCTATATGTTAATCCACCTGAGACTTGCGTACACTCTTTGTTGATCTCAAGTGTGTATGTTGTACGCTCTAATACTCTTGTACATGGGAGTCTCAAATTTGGAAATGAGAAGTCCAATGCACTGATTGTGATTTGACCAGGTTTGCCAGCACATCTCCAGACACCATTCAGATCAGTATATCCCAAATCTTCTGGATTGTCTGAATAAAGATTAATGTCTTCATCGGAATTGACACCAGTGAATGTTCCATCTGGACGTAATGTAGCGATTTCATGTAGGGTAGCATTGTCGTCTCTTGTCAATGTTAAATAGTAGACGCCAGCAAATTTAGCACGACATTGATCAGTTTCACAGCGATCACCATAATATTCTCGTGGTTTCTCACGTTCATACCCGCCACCATTCACAGAAGCAAGAGCCACACAAGCGATAACGAATAATGTTGAGAACATAATTGTTGCTGATTTCGAACTGATTGAATAGAGAAAAGAAGAGAATGATACTAACTGTGAAAATACCGTTGTATTTATAATGGATACGAGTCGAACTATTTTCAGATTACAAACATCGGCTACCTCATTCCAGCCACCTGGGTCTTGACGATCGCATGACAGAAATGATTTGATTCCTCTGTTTTTCGAAAAGTGAGTTTTATTTTCACATTTTACTTATTTTGAAACGACAATCTGCTACTAGTTTCAAGAAACTATATTCAAGTTAACTATTCTAACAGAGTCAAAAGGTATTCTGCGCCCTTAAAAGGTTACAACAGTTGCCTCATTTTATCAATAAAAGAAGGAATCGAATCGTTTTCCTCATGCGATCGTTAACACTATAAATGTTGCTTAATAAAAAAAATCACTGTATGAAGCCGAAGAGCGGATAACGGTGAATTAGTGAGATCGACAATGATCAGATCGGATGCTATAGCAATGTGCTATAATAATGGTTGCTTGAAAGGAAAAATAAGTATGGCAGAGAATGTGTTTTCTACTACTAAAGATTTTTCAAATTTTGCGCACCATAAAGATGAAACGCTTATGTTGTCTGGACTTGCCAGGCTATTGCGGTCTTTTACCCAGCAACTGTGCCGATAGTTGTGGTTATTGTGTTTTAACGGTCTCTTTCTACAGTTTAAGAGACGTTACTTGTCGTCTTCTAGATATTTTACGCTTGAGATTGTCTGTATTACAGATTATTCGCCTCAATAAACAAAAATATTCGCATGCTATCATTTTTTGCTTGTTCCTAAGATTATTCACGTTTGGAAGGACAAAATCTCTCTTATTACCTGTTACTTTGTGTTACCTTCTGGATGAAGCCATCCAAACATTGCCATCGCTCGTTCGTTCAAGTGAAAAAATGTATCCGACTGTTTGGAATCATATTTATTTTACTTTTACATATACTAGTTTTGTAGAGAAAAACGTTCTCTACAAATCTGTAGTGTTAAAAAAGTTTTTTTACATTGTCTTCGGTGCAAGCATAGGAGAATTCGAGAAATCCTATAGATTGTTATGCACTGTTGGTGTGAGCATGGCAGGGGAGCAAGTAAACTTTCTGCAATAGAACAACTGCTAAAACAGTATTTCGAGTGTAGTTTACGACGGCCTTTCTGACAATGTATTTAAGGTTTGTAACAGTGCATTTAAAATTAAAATTTTACTAAAAGTCCGGGAAAGAAAATCTTTCAATGTCAAAAATTTCAGGTATGCATTGAAACCAGTGGTCATCATGTTTTTTTGGAGAAAGAAACTGCACTAAAAAGTAGTTTATCGTGTAGAACACAATTTTCTCTCTGGAATGGTATTTCATGGAATACACTTGAAGTTAAAATGAGCCCGCACTGGGTGATGGAGAAAAGTGGTTGGATAATTTTGACACATGAAAAATTTGACATATGTTTTTTTTGTTTTAATAAAAAATAAACAATACAAAGTTCTGATAGACTAACCACAAACATACTAGAGACGATGGACTATAACATGGTAGAAATCGCAGGTCTCTAGCCACTTTCATCTCTGAAATATAAAACGAAAACAACTTTTCATTAGGCGGTTGGACAATTTTGACAGCTACTGTATATAGATAATGATGAATGATAAAACAAAACAATTTTTCCAGTGAAAGGATGAAGTTCAGTAGATGAAATTTAGAAATTAGTGTATTGGCAAGTACTGTCAAGACGTAAAATAACATGTCGTGACATGCGTAGAAGACTATAATTAGCCAACGAAAGTACATTAGTAAAATAATGAACAGGAACAACAATTGTGTGCAAATTTAGTCCACTTGGCTGATTTTCGATTAATCCCAAATACAAAAGTTTTTTTATCTAAAACTAGCTTTACAGTTCTTTCCTTTCGATTCTGAGGGACTGAGTAGAGTACATTTTTTATGCAGAAACTTTTAAGTTCAAAATCAAATAAATCAGACTTAAACTTTGTCATCCGAATTTTTTTGCAAAAATAAGTTTGAAATTTTAAGCGTCTTGTAATAGTCACGGTATACCAGAACAGAAAAAATTTTCAAGAAATTTAGAGACAAACAGAACGAGATAAAAAAGCCCGTAAATTTTTTTTACGGGACAGACGGATTTGGGACAACATTATTTACTTACGGGGTTGGGCTTACGGGATGGGACAACAGTTTTTATCTTCGGGCTTGGGGCACAAAACTGTGTTCATACGATGCACAGAAAGCAAAATTCGAATGAAATTTATTTCTGAACGTATCACAAACCATGAGATAGAGGACTTCAAACTGATCACAAATATGTGTTCCCAGACTTTTCCTGAACCTTACTTCCGGTCGAAAAAACTAAGTTTTTCACATGGAAATTTTTCTTCTAATAAAATGCATAAAGTTCTCTTCGAAAAACTCACAAGGTATCAAAAACCCAAAAATTTGGATCCTTTTTCAAATTGACTTTTCTGAGTTGTGTTATAAGATGGAACATTCTAACTATTTTTTGCTGATCCAGCATCGAAAACCGAATTAGGAAATAAATGGCTTCAAAATCATTTTTAACCTAAACGGTCAGCCGCTACAGACGTCGCTAGCAGACAGTCTCCAAGACATGATGTAAACCAAACACAGGCTTCTCTAGAGATACTAGAGCCAGTATTAATACATGGCTATAGAATCACCGGATGCTCTACAAAACTACGCTGAGCTTTTTTAAGAATTCCTGTTCCTCGCTGACAAAATTCATTTTTTCTAAATCAGAGGCGAAAAAGTTGTAATTCTCCTTGTAGTTCTCAATTTTCTTCAACAGATCTCAAGTTCTAATTGAGAAATTATTTAAATTTTCAATTATATATAGAATGACAAATTTGTAAACCTATCTCTATCCTATGTGAGAAGTTTAATTTTTTTCGAATTTTCATGAAAAAATGATGGAGATTTTCACCAAAAAAGAAAAATGAACTAAAAATTTCGACATACATATCAATCGCGAGCGAGCAGATCAAAGTCGAAGCAATCTAAAGTTTGGGAATATATGGAACACTCCTAATGGCTCCGAAACCTTTAGATACACTTTTCTGTAAGCAACTGTTAGCACTAATTTTGAAAAACATATTTCGAAGGTTCCAGAGCCACTTGGATCCGAGATATTGCACGATTTTCGAAAAGTAGAAATTTTTCATAAAATGAACCCTGCAATTTCGGAAAAGTCGGATATATTTGATCAGCGTGAAATTCTCTGTCGAATGATGTATGATTAAGCGTAACAAAATGGTGGTTCAAGTTTGAATTTCACACGTCTTATATTTTCATATTGTTGATTTTTTTTGTTCGCATGTTACATTATAAAAAAACAACAACTAAAATAACTAAAACGTGTTGGCAAAATATTGTTAAGGGTAAACCTTCGCCCTCATATTTAAGAAAAACGAAAGTGATTTGCTTTTTTTAGAAGAGGATGCAGTTTTTCAGCCTAAAGTCTTTTCTTTCCATTGTTGTACTTTTTTTACCTCTAAGAGTACGTTCTCATGGTTTTTCAGTAAAGTTTTTTGGAAATCGTAAGAAAAGAAATTCCTCTAAAGTGGCTTCTGTACTCAAGTTTGGAAACGTAATTATTGCATACGTTTGCAGGGAGTCAGATATATTCTGCACTGGTTTGAGCACATGTCATGACCGATTACCTACGTTCTGTATAAGGTTTAGTCCAGAATAATCACAATTTCGCGAGATTTCACTATTTCAAACTTGTTTTGCAAACTTCACGTCGATAAATCACTAAGATTTTCACCAAAAAATGAAATGCCACGAAAAATTTCGAAACACAATTCACTATTCATGCGAAGACTAATGTACCTCAGCTGGCTACAGTATTTGCCTCATATTTAGTGTACACTGTACAGTACTTCTTTTGCCCCAGATTAAGCTACTTTTTCTATAAACATACGAGTTAAGAGAATGATAACGCCTGATGTTCCTCCGCTGGTAATATTTCTTTCTTTTTTCCTTTCTTTTGTTTCTTCTTCCTTTTCATTTTTTGTCCTTTTTTTAAACTAATTTATCAATTTATCACAACACATGGCAAATACATCATCAATAATACTCGTATTAAATCTGGGGACCGAATCCGACGACAAGGTGACGACAGAAGCACTATTATTCGATGACATCCCTTCTCGTTGCTGTTTGGCGTAACTATATATTGTGATTGTTTCTAAAAGAGTAGGTTTAATAAGAAATTCTCTATTTTTCCTTTATTATTACCTCCTCTTTTTCATCTGCTGACCTGTGATTCTATACTAATCCCATTCTAAGCTGTGATTCCAGCTATCCAGTTTCTCTGCGTAGTTGCAGGATGTTGAGAATAATTAACGCGGATTTTGTATTTCTATCTAATTATCCAATTACATGAGAATAAGCTCGAATACTTGACACCCATTTTTTACACTCATTCGTCTAACACAATACCAGGAAAAAAATTGGCATTGATATTGGCATTAATCAAGTAGGTTAACAAACACAGCGGATCCAACGGCGACACTCACAGGATTTCTAGAGGTTCTTAAAAGGGTTTCTGGAAGGTCTCAGTGTTTTTAGCAAAAAATGACTTTTGGCTTCTATCTTTTGCTTCGAGGTTGCTACCTGTCTGCAACTAACCATTTCCGCTCCGTATACTTATATTCTCATGTCTATAAACCTAATCACTGCCGAAAATTCACAGAAAAAGGGAAACGAACAAAAATTAACACAAGGTCTTTCACATAAATTACCAACTAAACATCCAGATTAGAGTTACTGATCCGAGTATGCGGCTTTACTGCTGCTTCGCACTTGGTTCCGTTGCAGGATCTCGAGGATTTGTAAACGTTTCTGAAAACCGTAAGAAAGTGACTTTTCCATCGATCGACTTGCATCAATAAATGACTTTTGGCTTCGATCTTTTGCTTCGAGGATTGCTACCTGTCTGCAACTAACCATTTCCGCTCCGTATACTTATATTCCCATGTCTACAAACATAATCACAATAAACGCAGTGGAAGGTCTCTGGTGCAACCAGAAGGTGTTCGTCCGGCGGAGGACGGATCAGAGCTACGACATCATGCTAAAACTGATCGTCGAGTCGAGGCAGCACCTCAGTGACAAGGAAATTCCTCGGAAGTTACTATGGAGGTTTTGGCAGGTTTTGGCATCCAAAAATATCGATTGTCTCAGCGTAGGAATTCATATTTCGTTTTTCGTCCATATTGCTAACAAACGAAATGTTCTTACATATTGATTGACAGAGCAAGAAAAGCCGAACAAGATGTGATACTATTCGCTCTCAAAATTATGGTTTAGGTGGGAAAACATTAGAATAAAGAAAAGTTAAAAAGACGGACCGCAAAGGGATTTTGGGTCTAAAATCTTTCTGAGTCCACATTCTTGTTCAGTTTTCGACGTTGAACAGGAATCTCTGTGTTAGAATACTTCAACTCCAAACCAGGCTAAAAATTTCAAATTCAAAAAAAGATAGCGAAAACGGGTTTTTTGGTCCCTTCGAGTATTTTGGCCATAACTCCGCAAGAAAAGGGTTTCCGGAGTCACAGCAAAATCGAAAAAAACAATTTAAACATTTTTTGCTAAGGTCTTGTTTGTGCTGTAACCGTTTAAGGAAAAGGTTCTACAATACATCCAAAGAAAGATAACCTATTCCGATTATTTACATCAAAGTCGGAGGTACAAAAATGAAAGACTTGCCTGTTATACCCGATGTTGAACTACATACATAAGAACAATACTTGCGCGCGCCTCTATTTCCTTTTGAAAGATATATTTGCACTGCTACAAGCAAGTAGTTTATAACTAAAAGATAGTGTGAACTGTTAGAGATGTCCTGTAAATAAAAACTTTACATGCAAATTACCTGTGTGAAAAAACACCTTAATCGATGTGAAAGCATCTTTATTTTACACAAAACATATACCTAATAGATTAGACGCTTATTTATGGATTCCAAATTGTTATCCACTTTTAATGTGAAAACTACATCGAAAACATTCCGAGGAAACATCTCCAGTAATTTTACAAAACGATTTTAAAGCAATTGGATTATTATCTTGTATGTCTGAATCGTGTACTATTTATTGTTGGCACAATTGATTTATCCACATTGTCTGTCTTGGTGTGTTTACACATCCATTATTGTAGCGTGTCTTACAGTTAAAGCGAATAAATTCTGCTTCAGGGAGCGTGCCTGCGAAGCAAACTTCGGATTCAAGGCAAAGAAAAACTGTTTCTTTTTATGTTTGATAAATGAATGCATATTAGGGTACTCATACAAAATAAATTTCAAAACATTATAAGCAGTTTTTAGTGTAGTAGTTTTCCAGAGATCCCTGGAACTCCGAAAAGCATTTTAAACCTTTTCTAATCACAATACTAGAAATACCATCTAAGAAAAACTATAAAACGTGTCTTCTTAAACTTCCTGAATGTTTTTTTCAGAAAGGTTATGGGTAACGTCCATCAGCGTCGATGCTTGAAATGGAGAAGTTGCTGTTTTAGAATGTTTCTAAACATCTGACTGGACAATGTGTTGATGTAGAACGTTTTGCAATAGTTCATGAACCAGAACCACCGACCGATATAACTGAAGATGGTGTAGACGAGCAGACACAAGGGGTTCACTGGGTCTTGGTTGTAGATCCGATAGAGATAGAGAACGATGTACGGTATGTTCAGAATGACCGTCACATTCACCTGCACCAGCAACATGATGATCAAATGCAGATTACATCGGCTGAGGGCAGTATGGGTGCTGTTTGCGGTGGTGCGATGACTGCTCGGTGTCTGGGCAGGAACAGTACGTCTTCGACTCAATCTCACATTACGGTAGATCAGGAACCCAAAGATCAAAAGAAAGAACGGCACGATCGCCCCATTGAACAAAGCAAAGAAGAATCCGTCTGTGATAACGAAGAACGTAGCTACATTCAGTTGTATTGAACATTGAACTGGACTGATGGGCTTGTATCGAATAAGATCGTATGACACGGGAATGTGCAATGAGAATAGTGCCCATATGAGAAAAACCACAGGGATCAGGATACGGCTGACATTCAAATGGCTCAGTTTACGAAGTTTCTGATTCGGTGAACTTGTGCAAAATCGATCGATCGATGCCAGAGTGATATAGCTGGACGACAGACAGGGCAGGAGAAACAACAGATAATTTCCCATTTTGCACCAGACGTTGGTAGCGTTAATATAAGCAAACAGTTGTCGATCGAACACGCTGATCAGTTGCATCAAAATAAACGTGTTGTTGATACAGAACTCGATGATCGACGCGGATAGGAAGTAAGTGGAACATGGATTGACACGCAGCTGTTTTTGAAGAAAGGTGAACACGTTGAGCAAAGAACCAACGATCCCCGTTACATACAAGATGATCATCATGTATTTATCAATCACCGGAAGAATCAATGAGGCACGGACCAAATCTGGCGACAATGTGACGGTAGAAGCACTATGATTCGATGACATCCCTTCTCGTTGCTGTTTGGCGTAACTATATATTGTGATTGTTTCTAAAAGAGTAGGTTTAATAAGAAATTCTCTATTTTTCCTTTATTATTACCTCCTCTTTTTCATCTGCTGACCTGTGATTCTATACTAATCCCATTCTAAGCTGTGATTCCAGCTATCCAGTTTCTCTGCGTAGTTGCAGGATGTTGAGAATAATTAACGCGGATTTTGTATTTCTATCTAATTATCCAATTACATGAGAATAAGCTCGAATACTTGACACCCATTTTTTACACTCATTCGTCTAACACAATACCAGGAAAAAAATTGGCATTGACATTGGCATTATTAAATTTCGTATTTTTAGTTAAATGTTAATCCATCAAAGGTATTATTTTTCTCATTTCAATATTAAAAGATGATTGTCGAAGGAATACAGATGAAGAATGTAATAATTCGTCAATGAATGATGAAATGGGTGCTGACAGTAAAACATGAATACCATAATAATGAATTTTCAGTTACTAATGACTGTGTATAATACATCACTAAATGATCATTCCAAATCGTGTCAAAACAAGTGCGTTGCTTTCAAGAAACTAATTACTGTTAGACGATATTAAAACGCTGGAAACGATATATGGTATTTATAGTATTATCCAAACCATTCATAACAAATTAAGAGAAAAAACTTAGAAAACCTTATGGTTCTTCGTTAGGATTTATGGAGAACTGTGGAACAAAAAATTGTCGCTCAGTTTTTTTGATCGCCTAGCAGACAGAAATAACCATATTCTGAAAATTTCATTTATTAAAATTATAAAATTTCAATATTCAAAATTTTCAATAAAATTATAAAATTTCAATTTATTAAAATTTCATTGTTTTTTCTCATTCTGATACTTTCTGGTTGCATTCCGAATTTCTAACCTTAGAGAACAGCTTGGAAATCCCAATATTCCTAAAATATGGTTTTCATTGCTATCAGATTCTATATGATCTACTGCGTACGTCTCTTGTGCGTTCCGTCGCTTGTATTATATACGCATATGACAAGTGGTGGAAGATTCCGACCGGTGTGGTTCCAGACTGAACTTTGTTTTTTTCTTTGATATGGCTACCTCCGCTGTTACCACCACCTCTACGTCGTCCATCTTTGATGAACAACTCTATTGCTGAAAACTAAAATCAACATGTAGCCTCTTTTCTCCATCGGACTGCTGTTGACTGGAACTCCCTGCCATATACTGTTGTATCTTGTCAAACAATTAAGTTACTTCTTTCAAACGAACAATATACGCTCACCTATTAGGGATGTTCGGTTCTCGTTAAGAATCGGAACCGCTGCTCTCCTATTTTCGATTCTTTACTGGGAATCGAAACCGCCCTGCCGGATCTAGCAATGGAACCGAAACCGCGGTCTTTTAGATGATTCCCTGTTTTCGATACACCGACATTTCCGCAAGCGACATTACCGCGAACGGAAATTATGTAAACATAGACCATAGGAATTTTTCCCCCAGCTACATTACGGAGCGAAAAAATTTCGTATTTTTCGTCGAAAAATGCATAGGTGGCAAATTTTTCATTGGGTATTGATAAGTAAACTACTTTTCGAATTCACTCTCACACTGCCCTCACCCCTCTCCAGCTCCCACCACAGACTGCTAGAAATACCCTATGTGTACTATGAAAAATTTGCCACGTATGGTCTATGTCGACATAGACCATACGAAAAGTTTCTGATCTCTAATATAGCTGGGCGAAAAATTCCTATGGTCTATTCGACATAATGGCGGATGGCGGTTCGCGGTTATGTCTCGTGGTAATGTCGTTCGCAGTAATGTCATGTCACAATTTTTTCGGAACCGAGACTTTTGTAACCACAGATACTACAGTTTTATTGTACCACATTGAGGGAAAACATACGAGTATGAACGGACAATCAAATTCATATTTCTTTTTAACGTGCAAATAGGGGTGAAACAATAATTCGTTTTCTCTTCTGTCTTATCTCTTTGTCTTGCCTTTCTCTTACCAAAACGAAAGCACACTATTGACCAAGCTATAAAAGGTATATTTGTCTGTCATCACTTAAAAGAATTCTTTCGTTTACTATAAAATCAATTCTATTTCGTTGAATTGTTGCTGACTAAGAAATTCTATTTCGATATAAGCTTTATTCTGTCAGAATACAAGCGGAAGAATATTCCATTATAGTATTCTAAACTAAA
The DNA here is from genome assembly GCA_905250885.1 of Didymodactylos carnosus. Taxonomy (NCBI): domain Eukaryota; kingdom Metazoa; phylum Rotifera; class Eurotatoria; order Philodinida; family Philodinidae; genus Didymodactylos; species Didymodactylos carnosus. The sequence goes on along the minus strand of CAJNOQ010005731.1, from coordinate 62 downwards.
ACTATCGAAAAACACAAAATCAATTTTTGTACGAATAGAGATTCGAACATGTGAACTTAGCT
>CAJNOQ010005730.1:0-14766 GCA_905250885.1 Didymodactylos carnosus | reverse complement strand
ATATTTTTGTTAATAGGTTTTCCAGAAACCCTTTTGGAAAATCTAAGAGCTCTGTAAAATTTATTTTGAGATCTCCTATGAATAGGATATAGAATAGCTTAAATACTCTACATTCTGAAGTTTTGAGCTTGTTCTGATGTTTTTTAAGTGAATAGTGAATTTTTTAATATTAGGCGAAAACAGCCTGAGAACCCTAATTTTCGTAAAACTGGCTTTTCGGTAGATTTTTAAAACTTTTTCTAAAAATAAATATTTCCACGAAACTCAGCATGGTCGATTACCCATAGTTCATCAGTTTTTAAGGCTACCAATAGCCACCGGGTGCCAGTCCTTGGACTTGTAGAAAATTCGATACAACGCCCGAACCGTGGAAAATCAAGGTCTCACTTTACTCCCGTTTTGAAGAGGACACTCTGAGCTATCAGTTCATAAGAAAAAAGCAATACAATCCTATTGAAAAATGTTTACAGACGACGTAGTTTTCCAAGAATCTCCTATTTCAAAAAACTCGTCTGAAAATGATATTGGTTATGAAAACATGCATCCAAGCCTCCTCTTTCGAATGGCGAAAACCGCAGGTCTTCATCTTGTTCGTATCAAAAGTTATTCAAAAAACAACCGAGTGCCTTGACTTCTGGAACGGATAATAGTTCAAAGTGGAATTTGGTCGATGTCGAATACATTTACATTGTTTTTGGGTATGCACTCATTACTGAATATGAATATTTGCTTCCAAAGTTGTGTATAAGAAAAATTAATGTATGTTTGTCAAATAATGTGGCATCTCTTTCTACAGTAATTAGAAATAAAAATCATATAAATATAACGGGTGCGCCATAAAGAATGTCGGTCTCAGTATTCCGTTAATATTTCGCTAAGTTTTTATTGTCAAGGCTTTAACTTTCTTTTAAAAGATGCGTCGTTTCATTTTCTACAAAAAACATATTGAACATTCTTTTTATATACTGTAGAAATAAAGGAAGATAGGTGAAATACTGCAAAGCTTCAGTTTCCGCTACTTTCTAACCCGAAACACAATGAAAAGATATTTAATTTGAACATGTAGGTATGCAACAAACTAGAATCAAAACGTAAGTGCTAGTGCCACGAAGTGTCGCCTTTCCATCTTTTCTCCTTGTCAGTGGAAATGACATGGAGCTATCGAACTTCCCACAGTGTGCATTTTTCTGTAGAGCAGGCGGACATATGCTATAGAAGTGGTAAGAAAGTCTATAAATACTTTTCTTATAGGCTTTCGAATATGCTCTTTCCAGTGGTGAGATTTCCAGAAAACAAAAATACTTTCCTATGAGCTTTCTGGAGATCCGGAAAACCCACAAGAAATATTCTTTCATTTTAAAAACTTCACCATTGGGAAGAGCATATTCGAAAGCCTATAAAAAAGTGCTTATAGGCTTTCGCATTATTGCTAAAACAAATATCCAGATTCCAGGCAAAATGTGCTGTGGGAAGATTTTCAACTCTATAATTCAGTTTGATCCAAAATTTTTCTGCAGAAGAATTAAGAAGTTATACATCATTCGATGCAGTTTTTATGCTTATTCCGAATATGTCACGTTTAATCAATAAAAAGGTTTCTGAACCGAGAAAGATGGAAAATACCTTTAAAAGCTAGTAGTTTTTGGAAAACCTACAACTCAGGACAGGAAACTTTTCGCTACCTGTCGCTAATCGTGTGCACGTGTCCTATATAGCTCAACATTTTCTGAATGGTTCATCTAAATTGGAGTTTCGCTTTTCTTCGCGCATGTACTTTACTGAATGCATCTCTTTGGAAACTCGCTGATAAAATGTACAATAACTCTTTTCCATTTTGAAAACTCCTAAACTAGAAATTTTTTATCAATCGATAGAGGACTTGACAGAGATTAAGAACATATATTTGCTTGTTTGACCACCTAATTCAGTTTTCCGACAGTCCCTCTATTTTTAGCGTAATTTTTGTCTATATGATTTTCCCAACATAAGTATGCGTGGCCCTACGAAAAAAATTTTTCGTCATCGAAGAGAGTGTGGTCCAAAGTATATAAATCACTATTTGAATCACCGAAAAGCGCACTTTCAGTTTTTCACCAAAAGTCCGCCTGGATGAACACTGTGCTTCCTCTGTTCGGACGCAGCAGAAGAAGGCTTTTAAACATATCCAGTTGGTAGAGCTTTTCAAGGGCTACAAAACGGTCATCTTCCCTTATTCTGTATCGCAAAATACAAACGTTTCAAAAAAGAATGCCGCTTGAATATTTTTCGAATAACTGTTGATAGAAAGTAGGTAAAGAGATGCGGTCTTCGCTGTTCGAGAGCGAACACCTTAAGGCATCTTGAGAAATAAAAACCTGCAGGTGGTAAGCCATTCACATCTTTGGAAGACAAGGTTGGAAAAGAATGAAGAAAAAAGATTATTTTCCCGTTTTTTTATTGATTCGAACCAGTAAACCTCCTTCTACAAAATCCCAGAGAGCTCACTTTTTTCTATTCTCCTCTTCCCGATAGGGATCGATTCTCCGAGGACGAACTAACTCACGCGTTTTTCACTTAAAATATCGAACGTACACTTCCCAAATAGGTTTTCTACTATGCTGATCCACGTGGCAATGTTTGTTTTTACTTTGAAACGATTGTTGATCGTGATACAGCACTGATTACAGTTCGAACCGAGAATTTATTCATAAAATAACGAAAATTAACAACGAAGTACCTGTAGAAAATAAAAAACAATAGAAAAAAATTTAGTCTTCCTCCGAAATCTCCTCTTCTTCTTGAAAATCGTTGAAAAGAAAGACATTTTTCTGTTCTGTTTCTGCGCTTATACTATATTTATAACACGCACCTGCTTCACACACCGCTCTCGAACAGCGAAAACCGCATCTGTTTACCTGCTTTCTATCAAAAGTTATTCGAAAAATAGTCAGGGGCATTCTGTTTTGAAATGTATAGTAGAATTGAAAAACTGTTTTTTGGGTTAGAAAGTAGCGGAAACTGAAGCTTTGCAGTATTTCACCTATCTTCCTTTATTTCTACAGTATATAAAAAGAATGTTCAATATGTTTTTTGTAGAAAATGAAACGACGCATCTTTTAAAAGAAAGTTAAAGCCTTGACAATGAAAACTTTGCGAAATATTAACGCTAATATTAATATTAGTATTAATATATACCTTGCACCAGGGTTTTAACATATTTTCAAAGGATATACGATTTGTTATATTTGCGCCGCTTTACCGAATAAACGTAAAAGTATGATTCACTTATGTCTGTTTTTCCAAGTTGAAAGTGGGAAAAACATTACAAATATATTTTTGTTCGATGGCTTCTTCTACTGTAAAAAAAATGTGTCTACTATGTAAACGTAACGTTGATTTGGCTGCTGAGTCAAATATTTTGTGCAATATCTGCTATTTCCTAGACCAATGTTCTCTTTTCAACAAGACTTTTATTCGTCTATAACAAACTTCTCAGAATGGATTCGATGAATTATATAATGAAAGTTCTCATTTAGCGCCCCTTATCTCCATTTACTCTATTGGTTATCATCCAGTTGTTGATTTTGATCTTCGCTGATATACAGTAAATCGAGAAGCACAATCATACTTGAAAACTTACTGTGATGAAAAATATGAAATTTTGTTCCTGCTTCTACTACCACTACAAATATAGATCTTCAATTCTACCACAGTCTTGCGTTTCTCTTAAAATGTGAAGCTGACATCATCACAGAACGATCAATTTTTAAACAAAAGAAATCCTAAACTCTCATGATCAGCTAACGGTGTTGTTCCCTTGCTTGAATTAAATAAGGTATCATACAACTGAATAATCAGTGTTTTAGTAATACGTACTTTTTCTGTTGATTTTAGCATTCTTGCGATTCAGATGTTGCTCGATTGCTGTATGACAGAAAAATAGGTCTGCTTACCCTACAATACTTCACCCTAGTTATATTAATAAAGAAATCGTTTTAGATGAGCGTGCAATATCGTACACGGTAAATGGATATGGCTGTTGTATAAGTCAAAGAATGTTGAACCGCATTATACCAGAAGATTTTCAACGCAAACGTCAGAAAGAACTATTAGAAAAACAAAAGCTAAGTGATTACATATTTACCTGTCCAAAATGTTATCAAAAGGAATGTAATGGATACACATATAATAAGAATGCAATTAAATATTACCAGAAACGTTTTCAGCACTCATTACATATTTATTTACTACTGGGCGTAAGCTCATCAATGAATCAATCGTTTGCATGAAAACCTTTCTCATATTTACGCGAATCGAGACTATCGTTACCTAAAGAAGGTATCAAATAGCTACTGATTCATATATCGAAAACTAGTTCTGATGGTCGAAGAAATGGTAGTACGGGTGAGAGTGAACAAGATCTAGTGGAAATGCATGTATTTGATCAAGAATTACTCCTGGCTACTATTCCACCGTGTCTCGCAAAAACGGCAACATCATATGTAAAAGCTGTTGAAAATATAATTTGCAGTGATTATAAGCGAGAGTCAGCAGTCTACAACGTTATTGATCAGGTATTAGATAATATAGCACTTAAGCCACAGCACGCTGCAAACTGTTTTTGTTCACTGATGGATGTGATACGATAAGCAACCCTGATGTTGTCAAAAGATTAGGTGACATTAAATTCAAACGCAACACATTAAACGTTGGATTCAGTTACACACGTTGTGGAAACAGTACAACAGACAAGAATGAATTATTTCTGGCCAAAAAAGCAGATGATTATCTTCATATAATCAGTGTAAAGCAAGCTGAAAAGGATACGGCAGAATTTTTGTCAAATTGTTTAGATGAAGAAACAATTGTGCCGTATCGTCAAAAAATATGAAATACAATCAGAATATAACAATACCAAAAAGCAATGAGAAAAATTTACGAAAGCATTCAGCAGTATCACATAATTCGACGGAGGGGTGTGATGTAATGACGGAGCATCAGACTACAGAACCTACTCTCTGTCAACTCCGAAGAGCAATTCCACTTTCTGAAAATCGTCAAAGTTATAAAATGCCGGCGCCCGATCCAAAGTATCAACTACTCAGACATTCAAGAAAATGGTAATGAGGCGCAAAAAATCTGAAAACCAAGTCATAGCGAGTTTAGCAGTTTAATCCGTATAGATAACTACACATTTATAAACTTTGAAAAGTAAAAAGGAGTACGTGGTACCTCCTTATCTAATCTTAATGAATTAAATTAATATCACTTTTTCATTAATAAAATGTGCTTCTGCTAGGAAAAAAAGCGATATATTTACCTTGTACTTGGTTAGAGTCGATACGACTAGATGCGATTTATCGTTTCATGTTTAATCAAAACAAGGGACTCTTATTCGTCATAATTTTGCTGACATATTTATAAGAAAAGATGATTATGTAGCATTATAAATAATTTCAGCTGTATTTTTTGTTAATTTGAATTCACCTTGTGCCATTTTTCTGTGTCCTTGTTCTGAAAGACCAATTGATGCACAAACTTATCTCTTTCGTTTCACTCACCAATGATTATACTAAACCGGACGCGCCATTTTGTATTATAACATGGTGCTAATTCAGAAAGATTGCATGACTTTTTCTCGTTCTATCCAGCATAGTTGGACAGCATTCGTCGAGTTACCCAGAAAAAACTCGATTTAAGATTCTCGAAAGACACATTATAGTGAAAACATTTTAAAATATTCAGTTTCTGAAAGTCGCCAAAATGAAGAAGGTTTCGAATGATAACTAAAATTTTCGTGATTGGTAGTCTTTCGAATTTATGAACCATTCTTTGTTAATTTCCATTAAACAATTTCATATAATTTTTGAAAAAGTTTCTTTCCTTGCCAAGAAATTCAATTGCTTCGAAAGCAGTGAAAATAGCAGAGATGACAGAATATCAGTATGCAGTGTATTCTCAAAAAGATACTATATCCTGGGTTTGCTGGGCTTGGTGTATTCTCATTCACAATACACGAGAATATACCAGAATACCCAAATATATAAATTTCTATAAAATGTTCTGGGCTTGGTATATTCTTATTGACAATACATAATATAGTGTCACGGTCCCGGGGAGGGAGGCGGAGGAGGTGCAGCATGAGAGTGAGTCACTATGCAACATTTGTGCATTGTCGTGTATTGGCAATGAGAATACACCAAGCCCAGCACATTTTATAGAAATTTATATATTTGCGCATTTTGCTATATTCTCTCTGAGAATACACTTGCTGGGCCTGGTGTATTCTGGGTGAGAATAGGCGAGAATACACCAAGCCCAGTAAGTTTGAAAAAAATCTTTTTGAGAATACACTGCTTACTGATATTCTGACACCTCTCAAAAATAGTCAGCATTAAAAACGTAGTTGAAACATGTGTATCAGATTTTTTAGATAATTCTAGATTTCAACTAAACATACTAGTTTTCAAGTTTTAAGAAAATCGAGAAAAACGGAAAAGATACGGACTAGCCTAAAAATGCTCAACAAATTTAAAGCTGCTGTTATAACAATAGAATGTATTGTAAGAACATACTTTACTTTTACTTTCAACAAAGATTAATTATTTCTTTGGAAGGAGAGGAATACGTTTACAAAAAAAGAATTCAGATTCAATAACAAACTAACAGAAAACTAGCAATTTTGTCGCGAGTTCACCGGAAAATTATACATATGGTTGTCTCTAAGCAGCAGTGGTGTTTTGTCATTTAAACAATTGCATAAGTTTTTTTCGGAAAATGGATCCACTCAATAAATACAAATAGAATGTCGCAACATTATTGAGATTACTTAATGTGAGAACAATCTGAAATAGAAGATTCTCAATGGCTCGTCTCATTTGAGTCTTGATAAGATTCACTGTGACTGTCGAATAGATTTTATAAATTGACAATGGCATTGTTGACAAAATTAACATGAGTACTTGTGCAAATAAAATTTTAAGTATTTTTCGATCAAGTTGTTTCATACGTGGCTTCGATCGATAAACACCGGTGATGTTTGATGGTAAGGGTCTAATTTTACGAGAATGGATTTTGCGAATATTGAGAAATGTCAGTGTACCAAAAATCGTCATGCCAACAGGTGGTATTGCACTGAACAATGTCAAAAATATGACACTGTCAAATATGTAACAAGGAAATGTGGTATTGGTACGGATATAGCATACAATCGGCGAATTAGGTACATGAGAATCATAACAATAGAATATATAGGTGTAAATGGAACATCCGATCAAAGTAACAATTAGTATCACACGATAAGTTATTGATAATCGACTGAAATTCCGTATGCGAACATGTTCACTGCTCGTTGCATATCGGTCAATACAAGCTAACATCATAAACCAAGAAGAAGTGAATTGTGATGGATCAATGATGTACATGCGCATTTTACAAAATGACGATATTGTTGTCGGATCAAAGCCTAAATTTTGACTAATTTTCACTACATAAGCAAAGTATAATGCTGATGTACACGGAATCGTGGTTGCTAAAAGATAGACAACGCACGGATTGCTACGAAACGTCTTTCGAGTGAAAACAATAATCGTCAATAGATTACCAATCGTGCCGAAAAATAGAAAGGGAAATGCAGCATAAAAATTGATTAATGGCGTTATATGGAGAATATATGATAAGAGATCATCGGTCGATGTGTTGTTCGTACTCATGATTTGGTGTTAAGACTATTTTTATTTCGGATCTAAATGAGAATACCAAGTGGAAAAAATATAATGATACATCGCAAAATGGAACGTCCGGTTAATATAAGTAGCGTTATAAGAATACAGGATTAGATTGGGTCTCAATTTTTGCATACTATCACTGAAAAACACCAAAAGGCGGTCACTTTGCATGAAGTTTTTTATAACTAGAGAGACCTGACATTTTTACAGAGATTGATCTTATCAAATGAAAGTCAGTTTTCTCTTCAGGAAAGACTTGACTTATAGTTTTCGAGTAGCGTTTTCTTTTCGGTTATATAAAAGTAATAGCAGATTGGTTAGTACAACAATTGGAGTGGAAATTGAGAGATTAAGACTATCGAATAGTGTATGTTGGGAACCGCAAGTAGACTTACCTATAAGAAGAACTTTTGTACTTTTAAATTGATTTCAAACGGAGTTTTCGCGCGAAGAAACAGACTTTTATACGTAAGAAATAATACGTCATAAAGTATACAGAAAACGTTTCGGTGTTGTGCCGAGAGCGTGCTTATTTTTTAGTAATTTTATTCTATCTCTCCTAATTATTACTACATACCTATTATTGATATGATTAGCAATTGAATCAAAAACTATCCCTTAATGATACTCATTCTATTACCTATCCAACGACATCAAAAACCAAGAATTATGCTCCACGTTCTCATTGGCTTCCACGGGTTAGAAACTTATACTTCACCAGCAAAGTTCAAATGCAATAAAGAAATATCCCCGTCGCTGCGACAAAGGATTAAAGCTGCAAACTTTCATCGAATACTCACCAATGCATGATTTATGAATTAAAGGATTGAGAGGATTGAAGCATTGTGAGGATTGCAGGATTCAAAATCCGAGGAACAGAAGTTAGAGCGGATTCAACGATATACATAAAGGCTGGGAATTCTAGATGAACTCAAAAAGAGGGTGTGAAGCTGGAGTCACCAGCCAATCATTCGGCCCTGTTTTCTGAGTTCGTGTATAATTGCTAATTTTCATGTACATCTAGGCCTGTGACAGTTCGTAATCCCTTGTACTGCAATTTCTCGCTAACGAGAACTGTTTTTCAGTTCGCATTCAATGAACGGGAACCACAAACTGTCACAGGCTAGCTGAATCCATTCTAAGCTCTATTCCTTGAATTTTCAATCCTTCAATCCACTCGATACTCTCAGTGCTTTAATCCGGTCAATCCTTGAATCTTTGAATCCTGTGAATTCTGTTAGTCGTTGAATCCTTTCAATCCTTCAGTGCTACAATCCTCTCAAATTTTCAATCCTCACCGTCTTTCAATCCTCCAAATCCTTGAATCCACTCAATTGCTCTGAAACATGTATTCGGAGACGTCGATCACAATTTGCGGCGAAGAGCAAGTCTCCATGCCGTCTTAGCTTCAAGTGTATGTTTTCTGTGAAATACATAACTTTATCTGCTATCGCCATTAGAGGAAGTGTTGCTAATCATTTCACAGCAATACTTCCTCTAATCAGGGCCTCCACCACAGCGCCTTTTATATGTCCTTCAGTCTCGACATCTTCGTTCCCTAGTTAAACTTTTTCACAGTTTCTTTGCATTTTCGATTCATTATTATGATAAGTTGTTGCCTTGAGGAAATATTGATAAATATAGAAAATGTTTGAGTGCCTTGATTGACTCTTTCTACACTGTAATAATAAAAGTGTGTCTAAAACTGCGCTTTTTAGGAATCACTTTTCTGCTGAACACTTTTCAGAAAGGTCACTTCTAAAATGGCTAGCAGAAGAACACGTTTGAAAAGTGATCTACAGTAGAATGCTTTTGAAAAAAGGTCACTTCCAGAAGAAGCTAGCTGAACATACTAAAGGGGTTCCAGAAAAGAACACTTGAAAGCATATTTTAGGTGGCATGTGAGTTGGCTGGCGAGATGAGAGAAACGGCAAAGTTCGAGACGAGCACAGCGAGTCGAGACTTCTCGTTTGCGGTGTGTCGATTCAACACACCGTAACGTACGTCGTCTGACTGCTCTCGTGAGTAAAGAGGCGAACAAGGCTAGTTTTTAGTTTCTAGTCTGACTGTTCACGAAACTAAAAACTATACGGTTATAAATGGTCCGGAAAGATGACGGGTGCAATTTGCTCATGTTCTCGAGAAAGACGTGGTAATACGACTGGATGAGTGAAATTTTGTTCTATCGAACATAGTTTCATACGAAGTGTTCTAAAGTAAATCTGTTTTGAGTTAGAATGTTGTTTCTATAAATTTACTTTACCGAATTATAAAATTCTAAGGCAGTCGTTGTGCATATGGTATTTAATTTTATATCTCCTCGCTTTATACATGATATGAAACTAAGACTATTATGAATACAAGATTTCCAAGAGGAATAAATTGTGTGATTCCTACCTTTTCTGATATGAAATAAAAGAAGCACGGAAGAGAAAGGGAAATGTGCTGGATTTAATTGCGGCAAACGTTTATTTATAGCGCTTGCATGCAAAGTTTCTTTCAAAAAAAGAAGAAAACGGAACAGGAGATTTATACATGCTATTGTATTCTATTTGTCCAATTTGTAATATATTCTCTTGAAATTTGTAGCATGCAGATCATGCGAAGAGCTCTTTTATTATTAAACTATATATCCAACTAGCTGAAGTACCCGGCGTTACCCGGGAAAATTCAATTTTGCATACTTAACATATTGGGAAACAACGGTCTATGGTTTCGTATAAGTTATCGATCTTGAATGTTCCAAAACATACTCGGATTACTTTCCCTTTTCAACTTTCTTTCTGTTTTTCGCATTTTAAAGTTTTTTAAATATTTTTATTCGTTTCAATATGTTTTTTTTGTTCTATGGGCTTCTTTCTTTTAAGCTTTTAAGAGAGACTGTGTGCTGCGAAATACAATTTTAGATTTTAATAAATACAAATTTATTTTTTTAGAATAGTGCATTTTTAACAACATTACCTTAACAATTTGCTCTTGAAGTCACAATCGAAAATACCTTAGTAATCTGTAAATTTTGCGATATGTATATTGAATGTTACACACTTACTTGCTTGTGCGTGAGTACCTTTATTAGTAGAATCGAGAGAAGATGAGAAACACTATAGTGAATATAGTTCTGACATAAAAAAACAATAGAAAAACCGGTCTATATATATGTATAGACCATCGTGAAACATTCGGAAAGTGTCATCGGATAGTGTGATGTGAAAATTCCAATGACGATATATGACGCATCAGAAAGAATGTGATACATCATGGGCTTGATGTATGTTAAAAAACAGTCGCTCTGATGAATACTTTGAAAAATCGCTTTGAGAACCACTCTAATAAATCCTTTTGATGAACTCTTTGAATCAGTTCTACGTTAGTTTGGGGGTAAAGAAAACTTCTTTATAAAATGTTGTTATCGTTTTGAAACATTTTCATTGAAAACTTGATCAAAAGAATATTACTGACCATGGAAATATACTAAAAAATCCGGTTGATCACCAAATTGATCAATCAAACTTGTTTATACTTTCATACTTAGAATCTCTTGTGTGCGATGGCGAAAATCTCAGGTCTTTATCTCCTATCGTCTTCTTTATATATATAGATAATAATACGACTAAAAGTATTAAATTTTGACGCTTAAAAATTTCACGCGTGAAATATTCACATAATTAATCATAGCTTAGCCGTAAAAGATTGCACTCTTGACTGCCGTGAAAATGTCAGCCATCAGGAAATATACATGACTGTTTAACTGCGTGAATTTGGCGTAAAAATTAGCTAGCCATCAGTAAAAGTCATGTGCAGAATACAGGAATCGAAATCTCTTATCTTAGAGTTTGCATGGTTTTTAAAGTCTTGTTCCTGTAGAAGTTCTCACACAGCATTAAGAATCGCTCGAAAACAGCTAAAATAAGAAGTAAAAACTTCTCTTTTACTTCTCATTAGTATTAAAAAACACAGTTGAATTTACAAAATGAGATCTTTGATAGTCAATGAACGTTTCGGATACATCTGCCAGCTATGATGATAATTAATGGAAACGTTGATTCAGTGCATTTTTGTGAAAATCGTAAACAAGAAGCGATAATGAACTTGTCATGATAGCTAGCAGATGTATCGAAAACGTTTATAGACTATCAAGGATCTCATTTTGTAGATTCAACTGTGTTTTTTACTACTAATGAGGAGTAAACGTTTTTACTTCTTATTTTAGCTGTTTTTGAGCGACATTTAATGTTGTATCGAGAAGTTCTATAGTAACCGGACTTTGAAAACCATACAAACTCTAAGATATAAAGGCTAAATGCATTAATTCTACTTACTTTTTCATGCTGTTTATCGCGATTCGATCAATAATCAGTTGGAATATGACAGAGAGTAAAGACATACTATGGTCTAAAACAGCGCAGCAAATGAAAAAACGTTTCGTCATATCGTTCATTGTATGAATAATGTGTTGGTGGAATTTCAGAATGAAAATCAAAATATAAGTGATTGTTTTGAATCTTGTACAATAGCATTAAACGATATTCAACAACTTCATTTAGAATTAACAAATAAAGCAGAATCCACACGACAAATTATAGTTAATATTATTAAATATTCAGATTTTGAATTTATAAAACTATCAGATAAAAACCACTTTTTCGATATAAACTATCATTAAAGTTTAATAATAAATGTTTATCCTTTAATGATTTAAGTGAATTACGTGATCGGACAAGAGTGATGAAACACTGAACAGTTCAACACAAAAAAGTAATGAAGCAACAAAATGAAGATGATAGCAATAAAAAAGCTATATAGAAATATATTTAATACATATGTAATTTTCACCCTCACATCTTCACCCTTGCTATTATCTTCATTTTGTTGCTTCATTACTTTTTGTATCGAACTGTTCAATATTTTATTACTTTTGGCCGATCACATAATTCACCTAAATCATTAAAGGATAAACATTTATTATTAAACTTTAATGATAATTTATATCGAAAAATTGGTTTCTGGGAGTCTTGATAAAAGCACAATCTGCTGCACATCAAAAAGCTTTTCATATTGGGTTGAACTTCGTGCTCAATGCTCATCCTCACGTTCATGCTAAAATACCTAAATCCGATTGGGCAGGTTTCAGTCAAGGCTTTGCAGATGCTTGCAAAAAGTACTTGCACAAAATCGACAATCATCATTCCACATCGGTGTTGGTAAAGATAAATATGTTTGGGCACCTATGGATGGCTATATTGGAACGGCCGTGAAGACCGAAGGAGACATGTAACTGAGTCCAAAGTTAATGAGGTGATTAAGTCGTATAAAGTGCTCACTTTACCAGTATTGTTTTCCATAGTCGGATTATGTTGGATCGGTGTTCTAGCAAAGTCAAGCGCATTTTCTTCCATTCTTTCAGCAAACTTTAGATATGGTTCAAGGTCGTCTCTTGAAAGATGATACTTTTCAATGAAATAGTTTACTAACTGTTGACGTCGTCGAATCATTTTCGACGGTTCTTCCATTTCAAGTCACAATTGCATGTCCCCTTCGATCTTCACGGCCGTTCCTATATAGCCATCGATAGATATCCAACATTTGTTGCTACAGGCCTGGTATTATTCATACATCTTTAGTGGCAATATAAACAAACGCATGTTTGCTAACGATAAAGTAAAACGTTTTTTTCTTCCATTCATGAACAAAACGTTTATACAATTCACCTGTAAATGATTCACGTACCACTGCAATAGAAATAAAATTGCGATTAGAAAACAGTTTATTTAAATGGTAGTGAAATGTCTGCAACCCGTTCTTCATCCAAATTATGTTTTGCACGAATCTATCGATTCACTGTACATCAGCAGGTGCCACAAATCTTTGACTTTTACCTCATAAGAAAATCCCAAAACATCAGCTGTCTTTAATAAAATACTCACAATAAAATAATTAAGTTCTAAATCGCACTCACATGGTTGTAATCGCAGTAAAATATCTCATGTGCAAAGCGTAAATGTTCAAATAAACTCTAGTATTTAGGCGTCAACAGATAGGAAAGTTTTATGTAAGAGAATTCAAAGTACTTCATTCGAAAGGACAATGACGAGCACGGAACGACAACGTTCTGCAGCGTATCGATCTAGTATTTCCTACTACTAGTCATCTTTTCTGTTCTTCATTCACTATTAACAGATCGAGAAATAAGCTCATCGTTATCCTAACTGTTAGAGATATACACACACAGAACCACTTCACTAAGTATTGGAATAAATCTAAATACCCATATCATTCTTTCAATAGAAATCAATCTTGACTCTTTCTCGATGTCAAAATCAGTGTCAGAAAGGGAAACTGAGTACATCTTATAGAAAGTTTACAGTCACGGACCAAATTTGCGATTCCAATCTGATCATAATACGACTATCAAGACAAATATTTTAAATAATATCAAGTACTCGTCTCCAGTGAATATGAAATAAAGTAAAAAAATATGGATGCATTAGAGAGTATTTTGTTAAATAGTCACTCTTCGAAAAATACAAGATAGAAGATTTGAATCGGATAAAATCTCAGTAAAAACGATGAACGTTTCGAGAATCGAACGGTGTCGATATTTCTTTTGCTACGGTGCACGAATACATTAAGTTTAAAATTATTAGTTACTTCGACTTATAACCACTAGACTGACCATTATTGAGTCATGAGTAAAGTGAATTAATTGCATTTTAGATATGTTTTACTATATTTCAATAAATTTTAGTAAGATAACCAAGAAAGTTAGGCGCTTGAGAAAAAAACTATGGCTATATTTCTTTAAACCACTAAGAACCGCACCCAAGATACGAGACACGGCTAGAACCGGGCGGTTCACAGTTTTTATTCGTCCTCGGGTTATTTGTTTGTTTACTCCTGTCGGTTTCAAGTCTTATCTATTTGCTTGTGTTCGCTGAAAGACTTGTAGAAAGCTAATTTGTTTAGATGCAAATTATGAATTTTACCGAAACAAAGCATTATTTTTAAACATGTTCCCAGTTTTTTCCTAGTAATAGGTTTACGAATGAATAAATTAATTGTA
>CAJNOQ010005729.1:0-14767 GCA_905250885.1 Didymodactylos carnosus | reverse complement strand
GATTATTGCTACTGTAATTGGTTGTTTTTCCAGTTACGGAACGTCTATGTATTTAATGAAGAATATTGAAAATCTTTGTGGGACAAACAATGTAGCCTGGAGTTGTCCAGACATACGTACGTCGTTTCAGCTTCGCTTATTTGGGGTGTTGTTGGCCCATCTCGAATGTTTCTTCATAATGACCTTTCGTACAATAATCTGTTATAGTTTTTTCCAATTGGTGCAGCCTTACCGATAATTCAATGGTTACTAAATGAAAAAATTCCGCCAAACCGTATGGTTGCGTTACATTCATATACCTGTGATGTTGGTTGGTGTCTTAAACTTTATTCCGGCACCAGCAGGTAATTTTCCAACGTGGCTTTTTGTTGGATTTATATTTAATTTTATTATCCGTCGTTATACACACAGATGGTGGGAACGTTATGCTTATGTATTATCATCTGCTCTAGTTTGCGGTGTGCATTTAGTGCTCTGGTTATCTTTATAGCATTACAAAATCAAAATATTTCATTTCCGTCCTGGTGGGGAATCGGTGGTGCTTACCAATATGGTTGTCCATTGTCGCACGCGAATTTTAATGGTTCTATTCCGAAATAACTGGAAGTTTTTAAAGCGATATTATATGCGAATTAGTGCAGCTAGTCACAATTTATTGAACGAACGTTGACGAGTGCTTACTGCACAGAAAGCTATTCAAACTAGTGATAAGAAAGTATCTGCATACTATATAATCAACTGAATTATGTCTTATGTTCGCATGTTTTCACATCTAGCAACTGATTAAAGACGCTTCTTCCATTCAGTATCAGTTAAGAACAGTAGTTCTGAAAATATCTGTTTTTTATGGGATATATACTATTGATAGCTGTCGAAAAGGCGCGAATGTGCTAATAATTTATTATTAATCTCGCTATACTAGAGGAGGAGGGGCACTTTACCTTTAGTTTAGTTTTAATAATGCAGTCTAAATATGATTTGCATGTGTGTAACTCAGTTAGCTGTTGCACCTCGGTTTTGTCTTATTCAGTTAAGTTCGCATGATAGATAAAACTTATCCATTTCTGTAACAGTAACAGTTAATAAGTTAAGCAAAAATTGATTTTATGAAAGGTAGGTTCGCCGGGGAGAGAATCAAGAAATCGATTGTTAATAATTGTCTAAATCTCCACTCGATAACGATATCATATTTTAATGGTATGTAATATGAAATTCAGACAATGGACATCCGCCTTGTGACAGATCACGTTCGATCTTTTTTAATGAAGATCTTATGTTCCCGTAGATGACGTACCATTGTCAATTCGTCAGATATAATTTAGCTCAGTGATGTTAAGACTGTAGGACGATTTAGCGTTTGTAATTTGTACAACAGACTTGCATACAACACATTAAAACGATTAATACTGGTCTGTTGGAGCTAAACTTAAAATTTTAAGTGTAAATTTTAAGGATTTTAATTTTGGCTACAAAGTATCTATCCGATGTGAACTTGTTGATATAGATTAACAAAACGATTCTAAACGTTAAAAGTTTGACGAACATGAACATGTTTGCTGTTCGTCAATGTTCAGATCACTAATAACGAGGACGTAATCAATTATAGTAATCAACGAGCACAGTAAGACAGAATGGATAAAGCATCTTAATTGTTTTGTTCGTTACTCGATCTTCTACTGATGACGTTTTAGCCTTTATTGTACGTGTTAACTTATGCAACTGTGACTATAAAAAATGGAATTGATAATTCTTATGATCGCTGATCGGTATATAGCAGCAGTCATCGAAATTATCAACATAAATATTGTGCATTTTAATTATATCTGAAGTATGTATGCTGTAGTAATTTTATACACTATATTTACTTATTTATTATCTACTGCTCTTCTTATTGTATTTTTAGCTCTTATTCATTCTATTTGAGATTCTTGTGAGGGTGAGGGAATCTTTAGGTTCATTGGAATGCTTGAGCTGTTTGAGATCTAGTTTTTAGTGGTTTTCTATTGCGGAAAGTGAAATATGGAAGTATCATTTACTGCGGCATCACTAATAGAGACTTATCTCATCTAAATTCTCACCAGTGCTATACTGCCTTAGAAAACACCTCGTGAAAAGTGACATGATCCAATCTTCGATGAAAAGGAAATTATCAAACAGTTCCCATTTACATTTGGATAATTGACTATCCAGAATCGAATTTTGTTCTTGTGGTGCACGCTCTTATTTGTATTGTACCATTCATAATCCTCATCTCAAAATCGAAAAATGTGGTTCATTGATTGCTTCCATTTTCTCAGTATAGTTTTTGTTAGGGTGTTGATGCTGACTAAATTTCATATCGAGTTTGATTGCAATTAGATCGTCAAAGTATCTGATGTCGTTTATTGTACGCATATCTAAGAACATCAACAAGTAGATGACATGGGATCTATCCGTTCTGAAAGTTTTATGTTAAATCGTCAAGTATCGGACAAAATATGAAGTTTTCTACTATTGCTGTTTCTTAGTAGAAAATGCCATTTTCTGGAAATAATGGATGACGCATAAAAAATGTCCCGCTTTATATTTTACTAATAACTCTATTCGGTTTCTTCCATTTGAGGTCAAGAAACAGAGAAACGTGACATTTTACACGCACAAGAAATAAAACATATGTATATATAATAGAATTGATTTGATAGTTTTGTAAAAATATATTTTAATGAAAAATGAAAGGAATAATAAAGAACAGTTAAAAAACAAAAAATAAAAGAGATATATTGCATCTTTACCTTGAAACGTATGATGACTATGTTTTTTCGTCTATCACACGTACTGTAAGTATAGCCTTGTCTGCTAGAGTGTGGTTCTTTCTCTTCGCCTTTCTTTTGTCATCTCATAATGGTACAAGAGAAGAAAGCAGAAAGGAAGAATATAAACAGACAGAAAGAACACATAGTCATCAAAACAAGAGACACAAGTCAATTGCATGAGTCAATTGCAACTTTTTTGTACAATTGATAAAAGGAAATGAAAGGGATCCTATTGAAAATCTAAAAGGTGCATTTTGTTGCCCATCATTCGCTGAGTCTGTGGTAAAAATTTCCCGGCTACCACACCTCACGAAGCTGAGATAAACGAGACGCAGAGTTACAACTACTCTTCTAAGGAGTTTATCCTAAGCAATATATCGAAATCGGATATATTGCTCAAAGAAACACTTCAAAAAGAGTTTCATGAAGTTTGTGAGAAGTCGAACGATATATAATAGTAGCAATTTCATTCGAAAAAAGCTCGAAAATTCGTAAGAAAAACTGGCCTTACATTTCGAGGTATAATGTAAAAATTTCTGACAAAGTCTGGAACTTTAATGAAACTGCTATGTTTGTTCAGTTTTGCGAGCTGCATCTTTTCTATGAAACTTTCCCAGCAGTACATTCAGTTGCTTGAGCCTGAAAAGTGAATTAACTTTGAAAAACTGGCCTTACACTTAGCGTGTAAACGTGAGTTTTTCAAATTTTTGTTCAATTTCAAGTTTCGCAAAACAAGCGATGATTAGCAGGTTTTGTAGTATTTTTTAAGCTCTATCTTGTGACCGGCTTGATTTTTCGAAAATCGCTTCTGCGTGCTCTCTACAGACGTCCTAAACTGGCCTTACACTTTGAGTGTAAAAGGACTTTGAACCTGAAGGGGCACTCAGAAGTAAATAAACTTAAAAGTGAATGGCGAAATCAGATAGAGAATTGAAAGCTCTACGAACCATACTATTTACTTTTTGGTATCGTTCTTTCTTTTCTTTAGAAAATCTATTTTTCGGTCGATGACTCATCGAAAAAAACGGGTATTTTTCGCTTCTGACCCACGCAACTCAGTTAGGTGACGGCATATTGTTATGAAATTTTTATGGTAGTGTTGCTAGGGTCTGGGATAGAGAATAAAAAAAGGTTTGAAAATCCATTCATAACAACGGTGTTAGTAGCAAAAATACTCCAAAAATGTCATTGTACAAAGAAGTTGCAATTGACACATATAAGCGAAATCTCTATTTATTTGTGTACAAATTCGATGTAAGGCATATCAACTTATCAAACGCATCGTTGATTCAAATACAGCCACTTTTTTCTCTTTCAAAACTCTGATATCTTATTAATAGTATATTGAAACACTCTTTTTCTATATTGTCGTTGGTAAAATATCAGATATGATGCTAGCTGCTAGACTACATGAAGTTGAAAAACAAGTGCAAATTGATACCATACCCGTTCCTAAAACCCGGCCCGGTACTGTTTTAATTCGTGTTGTTGGTTCTCATATGCCTACATTTACCAATTATGTTTTAACGGGTAAACCGCCCTATGTATTACCTCAACCATTTCCAAATGTTCCTGATGTAAATTCTGTTGGTATTATTGAAGAAATAGGTGAAAATGTTTTTGATTTGGAAAAAGATCAAATGGTTATGTTGAATCCTATCGTGCACGGATCACACGCACCTGATCCGAAATGGGACCACATACTTGTTGGATGGACTGCTTTGGCACAAGATTCATTAAGGACACAGAAAATCAAGGGCACACAGTCATTATTAGTGGTGCAACAGGTGAATTAGGTTCCGGACCCGTATTCGTAGCATTAGTTATGGGTGTATCGAAAGTCATCGCTGTTGGTCGAGACGAAAAGAAACTGGAGTTACTAAGTCAACTGGATGAAAAGCGAGTGATACCAGTTCATTTTACGGAAGAAAAAACAAAGAAGGGCAAAAATAAAGGATATTACTGAGGGTGGTGCTGATTTAATGGTTGATTTTATTGGTGGAACAAAGACTACTGATCAAGTCCTTAGTTGTATTCGTTCGTTAAGGCCTGGTGGTAAAGCAGTGTTGGGCGGTTTCATCGACAACAATCTATCTCTTTCATATGGTGAGATAATGTTTAATGAATGGGATATTCGAGGATGTTACTTGTTTCCTCCGGATACTTTTCGTATTCATTTAGCACATTTATTTTTGCTTTCTAAGTCTGTATGTTGAAAGATCTGTGTTTTGAACTGACGCATAGCAATGTTACGTTTATTAACGGGTAAAAATTTTAAAACTATAGAGATAATAACAGCAGCTGTTTTTAGTTCCATTATTTAACTTTTTATTAAAATTCGACATTTCGAAAATACAATTTCATTCTCAAGAAAAACAATAGATGAACAGACTATAGTGTAACAAGAGAGTCAAAAATATGACGCATAGCAATTTGAAATTTTTTTATTAGTCATATAGCCATGTCTTAGCGATGTTTGTTTTACTGAATTATTAAAAAGATCATTCTCAGAAATGAATTTCATTTTAAAAAGAAAGTTGCTTTTAAAAAGTTTTTGATTGCAAATAGTTAAGATGCCAGTATATTCAGAAAACATTTTACCACAAGTATCAAACGGTATTTGAAATTGAGAGAAACGTAGAATTGCTAGTATTTTATTTTGGGAGTTATTCTGAAGTTTATGACTACTCTCTGATATACCTACCGTTAAAAAACTATATATATATTGTGTCTCTCGTTTTGATGACTATGTGTTCTTTTCGTCTGTTTATATTCTTCCTTTCTGCTTTCTTCTCTTGTACCATTATGAGATGACAAAAGAACGGCGAAGAGAAAGAACTACACGCTAGCATACAAGGCTATACTTACAGTATATATGATAGACTTTTAAATAAGTGAATTCAAACAGGATTTTTTCATAAAAATAGTTGATTTAAATTGATTTTTGTATTAAGACAAAGAATAAATCAAAACCAGCGGCACATTTTGTTATTGCCGCAATGGGTGATGATATGAAACTTTATCGATCAATCTCGGCTAAAAATGAGTCGCGTTCTTCTAGTGTGCAGTTCTGACTCTTGTTGCAATCATGATTAATCGAAGAAAAATTTTATTATCGAACCATCGTGAATAAAAGCAAAGTCGCGATGCTAGCGTACAAAAACGCGATTGACGTCGTATAACCGATGTTCGGTAATTTCGGTTTCGGTTTAACTGAAAGATCGGTTAACCGAACACCGATGCATACCTATTCAGCGAATGATTATGCTGTAGACATGTGTGAAAGAGTAATAAAACGATGTACAACCAGCAAAAATACCTGTCGGTATGATCCTTTGAAATAACTGTTCAACTATTCTATGACCTACCTGATGGTTGTATAAGCGTGTATTGTATAGAAGCAGTCATAACCAAATCAAATTACTCACACAACAGTAACTTTTAGGAAAAACGTGCCTGAAAATCTAATACATTGAATTTCGGGCGATCATTAGGACTGGTACTATACTGTGCTTGTGGTAAATTCCAAACTAGACAGATTATATATCGGTAGTCGGCCATGCTAAGTCTGGTGCCAATCTTTACTTACAGAAAGAATTAAAATCTGGTGGAAACTGAGTTTTACAACAGTAATTGATTACCATCGTATTTACAAATCCTACTCAATATCGAATGATCTGACCGGTATTCCCTAATGATTTCACTCAAATCAAACTTGATTAGGGAAAAAGGGTTGTCTCAGGGCGCTCTTACTCGTGTAAAAATTAGGACTTATTTAAAAGGACGTTTTACATTATCAACGAAAAACTCGAACCGGAGGCAGAAACAAAACAAAGGTTAGAAAAATGAATCTTTTTATGATTTTTCTGAAATATCCTGGTCAGTAGACACATTGATTGCTTTCTTTTCGAGCACTTATCCTTCGTTTCTTGTTGTTAAGAATAATATTTGTTTAAAATGCTACTCAAACAATGAAATATTAATTGAGATGTAAAAAACGAATGTTGTTTATCTAACCTTTATTTATAATATTATTAAGTTGTGCTGTCTGAAAGCAGTAGTTTGTACTAGATGTGTGCATTAATGTGAAATCGTATAGAACAAGATGAATAGTATAGTGTCAACAAAAAAAGAAATGCGCATAAATTATATATATATTCCATTATTTATATAAGCTTTTGTCAGTTTCAAATATTTCTCATTCGTATATGTTGAATCGTCAGTTGAATGTTATTGGATTAGAAGCACACTCCGTTGCATCGTCTAAACCGCAGTTGTATTAAGCTTAAATCTTGATCTTACATGTCTATGTAAGTAAAATCACATTATTCAGCAAACAATGTTCAATATCGGTGCATCGTTGTTTTTTGAGTCATTCAAGAAGAGACCGATAACGTCCACGATATATCCATCCGTGACTGTGATCATCATCGGTTTTAGAATTGAACGATGCTTGTGTAAACAATAGGAACGTCTTTGGAATTCATTGTTCATCGATTTTTCAATTTTAAGATAGGTTCCTATACATGTGAATAAAGTAACGTCAAGCATAAAAAGTCGTAGACTATGAGACCTGTGAAAAATTTTACCGTCAGAAACTCAGTAAATTTGTGAAGCATCATTTGTTGATAATGTTTTTGCTAACTCAGTTGTATAATCTTAAATAACTTGATCGCTAGTGATATGTGCAAAACCGACATTGTAAGGGACGAATTGTTCTAAAAGTGCTGTTCGCACAGAATGTAAGGTTCTTGATACTGATTGTTTATTTCCATATGAAACATGGCTGATAACGCCGTGTAGCTTATTCTCAGACAATGTTTTAACAGAAATAAAGCGAGAGCCACACGTTTTAATCTTGCTTGTGTATTACGTAAATGTAGGGAAACATATGCGATAGTAAATCTTCGAATTGTTCTAAAAATAAAATTGCTACAATATTTAAGAACTTTGCAAAAAGTCAAAACGGCAAATACGTTAATAGTTAGAGTCTTTTATTTGCTAGTCTCCCACAGACTACGAAACGTATTTCAGGATTATTTTCCTTCTTTTAGCAGAGAAATTTATTAAAAACATTCCTCAAAATCTTGTTCTCGCTTTTGCAAAGCAAAATTTGGCATGTCAAGAAATACGAAAATGTTTTAGAAATCCTCAACGTTCGTCTCCTTGGATTGCTCTACATTGGTGCAAGACTGTGATTTGAGGTATTTTTATTTAGAAATTGTAGCCCTGTTGAAAAGCAGACTTTACCTCTGGTAATACCGACGATATTTTTATAATCCGTTTCTGATAATGATTCTAGATTATCGAAATCAAAACATTTTGTCTTTGACCATTATTTTCTATTTGTTATGAAAGTTAGCAACATTCGATCATACTGGTCTCAGAATAAGAAAAACAGTTTTTAAAAGATTATTACTCGTTTTCTTCCAAAACTTAAATTGATATTTTATATACCCTTATATTTCAGGGCATTTTCTGGCCAACCCGAAGAAAAAGCATTAACAACAGAAGAAGCTGTAAACACAGCTAAACATTCTGATTTTAATTCCTCTGAACGTGTTGTTATAAATGTGTCCGGTTTAAAATTTGAAACAAAATTACAAACATTAAATAATTTTCCTACAAGTTTATTGGGAAATCCTCAACGAAGAATAAGATATTTTGATCCGTTAAGAAACGAATATTTTTTTAATCGTAATCGTCCAAGTTTCGATTCTATTCTATATTATTATCAATCAAATGGTCGTTTAGCGAGACCGCATCACATTCCAGTAGGTAAGAGACTGAAACTGAGATTAGTTGTTGACGATTATAAACAGTTTTGTTTATTGTTCTAATTTAGACGTATTTACAGAAGAAATCAAATTTTTTGACTTAGGTGAAGATGCGTTCAATAAATTTCGAGAAGATGAAGGATTTGTCAAAAAAGAAGAAAAAATTTTACCAAGATCGAAAATTCAACGAAAAATTTGGTTATTATTTGAACATCCAGAATCAAGTCGATGGGCTCGTCTTATTGGAATTATATCAGTAATAGTCATTTTACTGTCAATTGTTACATTTTGTTTAGGTATGTCTCACGGTCTGTCCACGTAACGGTCGCCTTTTTGTTATTCAGTCACGAGTTTTGTTGTTTTGACGTTCAAACAAAAGGAAACTCAAGGACCCTTTACATCTAGTCTTGTACCGAAAAGTGAGCTGAATAGAATGTGATATTTTCTGATTCCGCAGAATATCGTGGCCGTCAAATACAACAAAAGTTTTACGAACCTCAATCAAAAGTCCGCCAAAATGGGACTCATAAAACTTTTGTTGTACTTGACGGCCACGATATTCTGCGGAAGCAAAAAATATCAGATTTTGTTCAGCTCACTTCTCTACAAGACCAGATGTAAATAGTTTCTTATTTTCCCTTGGTTCGAACGCCAAGAGACTCACAAAACAACAAAAATCGTGACAGTATCACGCGTTACGTGGTCAGGTTGATCAAGATCAATTAGAGGATATATCACTCCAAGCTCTATTTGTCTTCAAAATGCATTATTTTATAGAGAAAACATAGGGTTACGCTCCATAAAGAAAACATGGGGACTCTGATAGATTTTTAGTGCGATGCCGTACTTTATTTTAGAAACTGTACCAAAATTTAAACGTAATCGTGTACGTCCTGCTGATAATTCAACGTACAATAATAGCCATTTAATGATTCAAGAGAATGATATTCTAGAATTATCCGGCCCGTTTTTTATTATTGAAACATGTTGTATTGCTTGGTTTTCATTTGAATTGATCATACGGTTTTGTTCTTGTCCGTTAAAATTAGTTTTCATAAAATCAGTAATGAATATAATTGATTTAGTAGCCATCGTACCGTATTTTATTACTCTATTTACAGTATTAACACAAGAAAAAACACAATCAGATCAAGGTGTCTCGCTCGCTATCCTACGAATTATTCGACTTGTTCGTGTATGTCGGATATTTAAACTATCTCGCCATTCAAAGGGTTTACAGATTCTTGGACAAACGTTACGTGCATCTATGAAAGAATTAGGCTTACTCGTATTCTTTCTATTTATCGGTATTATATTATTCTCGTCGGCCATCTATTTCGCTGAACAAGGGGAATCGGGATCATTTTGTAAATCCATACCAGGTGCCTTTTGGTGGACAATAATAACAATGGTGAGCTCACTTTTACGTCATTCTGAAGATAGATTAGGATTATTATTCTTACTATGTATTGTTTCTGGACTCCTAAAATATATTTTGATAGGAATATTTAACTAGTTGGATTTTGGTTTGAAGAGAAAATAGTACTTTTGACTCAGTATCTGGTGCACGCATAGAGTGAGAATCGTCAAAAACATTATGTATTACCTTTAGTTTTAAGCAGTTTTCGACACGTTCCAATGCTGAAATGGACATGCATTGCACAACCAGAAGAGGGACTTTCTGATTAATAGTTGCGTACTTAAATTAATAGCAAGGATGGCTTATACACCCCACTCTCCCACCCCTTCCGTAATAGAAGACCATCCCTCATTAGAAAACTACTGTCAGCAATATAACCTGAAAGCCAAATAGAAGAGCATAGTCTTCTACTGTTGAACTACTAGCAGGCGACAAAATTTGACCGCAGTAGACGACTACTCTTTAGAATTCGACTTGCCTCACAGCTGTCATAAAAATGATTCTCAAATCGTTTGGACCATGCTGAAAACCTGTACTCATTTCAAATCTGAAATTGAATATACAAGCAATTTTTGCTACTTACGTTAGTTTTGTCCCTTATCATGAAAGTATTCCGAGCTTTACTATGCCTTGTTCAATTATCTTCACAGTCTTAAAATTCTAAAACATAAAAAGCCATGTTATATGGGCTATAAAAGATAGTCATAGTAATACGAGTTCATAATAGAATTTTGAGAGAGGTTAATTGTCAATCATTGAAGAAATATTAGAATACTCTGTCTAGTTCATTTAACACATTAACAGCAGTGATAATTTGACCTTTGAGTATATTTCATAACCACTCCGAATATCATGCATTTTGGCAAATATTTATACTCGAGTAGATATAATAAAACTCTCAATCTGGCAACTCAGAAGCCGAAGTTAAGGTGCTAATTGGTTCTATCCAGAATAATATTCACTACTACAAAACTGATATGTTTATTTTTCTATTTTAGACTACGGTGAGTTGACGACGATACGTAAGGCATCTATATTCAATAGGTGTCTTACTAATATTGTTTGTTGAGAAAACATTGATAAACGTGAATAATATTTGTACGACTAACTCAACTATATTCATTATTTTATTTGATAATATAGAAGCTTTCAACTCAGACTAGAGTCATCATCAGCTACAAATATGAAGCTGATAATGACTCTAGACTGAGTTGATTGATCTGTGTTATTAAATAAAATAATGAATGCAGTTGGGTTAGTCGTACAAATAGCTGTCTTGTCTCTTGTCTCTTAATTCATGGTTTCTCTTTTCTCAGGTTGGCTATGGTGACGCGGTACCTGCGGGTATATGGGGCAAAATTGTTGGTTCCACGTGTGCTATTGCCGGTGTGCTGACCATTGCCCTCCCTGTACCTGTCATCGTTTCCAATTTTAGCTATTTCTATAGTCGTGATAATGACTCAGAAGAACAAAAAGATATTAAATATGCAAGTGTAGACAATAATGTAGAAAAAGAAGTTGCAAATAAGGGCGACGACACATGTGGTGTAGTACTTATTAGGATCGATAGTTCAGTTACAAAGTCTGAGTTGTCATCAGCCGAAAGTTCTCTACGTTCAGATGAATCTGATGCATTATTACAAGAAGACTCATCGAATTTTCTCAGCGTTAATGATAAAGGTACCGCTTATTCAGTAGGAATAGGCAGTGCCACAGCAAATAGTTCATTGACACAAAGAAAAATGACATAGCGGAACGTGTTATTAATTTAGAAAAACGAAGAAGAATTATTATACTTTATTGTAGTAGCATTGTAATTATTGTAGAATTATTGTACTATAATATCGTTTAAAACTCAAAACATATCCATTACAAAGCGCACAAAGTTAGTACATTTACATCATACATATATTCTGACATTGAAAACCTAGGAGTGTTACCTATAGTTTTATGCGATAAGATAGATTTGATAGGTGATGCTTAGTTTTTTTAGAACACGGAATTGTTCACTAGTTCTCAATATGATCTCAGTATCATAGCCCGCTCATACCGACAAACTAGCAACCGATCGCGTGTAGGATTTGTGCGATCGGGTGATAATTCTGCGTGCGTGCGTCGTTACTATTATTCATTTCAGAATGAAAATAGAAATTATTATACAGAACGAATCCAGCGTTTTCTCGGGTCCAAAAATGATGCAGATCTGCGAAATTTACATAGCTTCTTCAACGCCGTATACACTCTGAACTAATTCAGACAACGCGAAACTTTCCTACAATAAGCCATCAGATCCATCCAATATAGATCAAAAAAATCCACTCTCATAAATAAAACTTTCTAGCAAACTAAAAAAACTAACGTTGTCTTACTTCCTTATTTCTTATACGTTCATCCAGATAGAGTTGTTTTAACAGCGCTTTTATAAACTGTTACTTTCTACTTTCCAAAATTCACCGCTTCAATGCGTACAGATAGCTAACGATTATGCGTGTAATTTTGAAAAGTAGAAATAGTCTATCGAAGCAGGTTTTCCCTAAACGGATAACCGTTTTTTTTTCTCTCACGCATTGAAACGTTGACTGAGAGCTGGAGTGTCTATTTTCGTTCTGCTAATTTTAACTAATTTAACCTACATGTTCCCGTACAGAATCGAAGGAAAAGAACTCAAGATGACCGAATTTTAGACATGACATATACAGAGGAATCATTATGATTCTTTCTTCATCAAAATGGTAGGACGGTTCATAACAAATATTTGTTTTCTTCAACAAAAAACTAGCATATTTCTCTCACGAAAGAAAAAAAGTAAAGGTAAGTAAAGGAAACTGACAGGTCTTCATACAGCGACGAGAGAAACCACACAAAAAATAAAAACAAGCACTGTAAGGAAGAGATGGGAAGATAAAATTCAAAATGATATACAAACTCTGAATATTTCCAACTGGAGAAGACAAACTCTCGATAGAGATCAATGGCGTGAGTTGATCAACCAGAATATCCAAACTAGGCCTATTCATCCAAACATAAAAGAAATTATTTTTGAGTATAAACAACGTGCGGAACGTAGAGGAAAGGATTTGGCAGCATCTCATGGAGTAGTACAGAGAAAAGTTACAGAAGTATTAATTAGAAACACCAATGGTAAATACATCTGTCCTGGTTGTGGTAAATTCTTTAAGTCTCAGGGAATTACGAGGCACGTAAAACCTTGTGCAAAAGATTGGTGTATAAAAAACAAAATCAAATGAATAAAGTAACGGAACAGCTAATAATGAGTGTTATGCACCTATTGAAATTTGAACTTTGTGAGAATGACGGTTACCATAAAACTGATCTCAGAGGGTGGTATCCTGATGGAAAACTTAGCTTCAATTCCAGAAGTAACCAACAGAACATCCGTCATATAAAGCACTGTCAGTTTTGGTTTTTTGTGTGTTTTTATTGTTTTGTTTTGATTCTCACCCTACACCGGTGACGGTAGTTGGTATAACTAACAAACTAAAATATGGCTTGTATTTCAACGTCAAATGAATTATCCAAATCTCGACTATCATTATAACTGCTAATTATCAAATGTCTTATTTGTTGACATATTACATATAAATCTTGATCGCTATGTAATTGATCTTTAATTACAAATAATAAATGAAACGATATTTCTAATTCGTTTATATTTGGTGTTAATTGGAATATAGGTTTTATAACAGGATACTTGGTATCATAATCATGATGAAAAAATAATAACTGTAATGATACAATTGTATTTAGTTTTATATTCTTATCATTCAACATATTCTTATCGATATTCAAAGGAATCGAGAATCTTAATTTATCAACATTTTGAAACATTTGTTGAATTAGTTTGAATAAATGTAATGATAGTAGTGGTTTATCATAAAAATGAACACATTCAATTGAATCCATTAATTCACTATTAATATTTATCATATTTGTACGATAATGCAAAAAAATCATTGGACATT
Source organism: Didymodactylos carnosus (assembly GCA_905250885.1). Taxonomy (NCBI): domain Eukaryota; kingdom Metazoa; phylum Rotifera; class Eurotatoria; order Philodinida; family Philodinidae; genus Didymodactylos; species Didymodactylos carnosus. Next base: position 795 of record CAJNOQ010005729.1, on the reverse strand, counting down.
TTGTCTAAACTCGAAAATAAATATGGCAATGATGATATTCTATGCTACGCATTATTCAAATTCCAAAAATAAATTATAGGATGTTCTAGCCAATATTTTGTTTGAAATGTTTTAATAAATGTATCACGATCAACTGGATCACAAATGTAGTGAAAATGAAATTAGAATGCTTTTACTTTTAACAGTTTTGTTAATAAATTTTTTTCTAAATATTGACCAGCAATAACAATATTGACTTTTAAAATAAAAATAATTGAATTTTAAAAGTCTTAAATATTTTTTTCACTAGAACAATAAAAATGTGATAATAATAATTTAATATAATTAAAATTAATTCCATGTTTTACTGTAAGATAGAATGTTTTTAATTTTTTTAATAATTGTTTACTTTTAATTGTTTCATATTTATATTGATCCCTAGTTGATCGTTTATACCATATGTTAACATTTAAATATTCAATTAATGGTAAATTTTTGCATAATATACACAAATGTTCGAAATATTGTAAATCGACGCTTAACATGAAAAACGCCTAACTCTGCTACCGGAGTGTCTGTGCGTTACCGTTTTTTTTCTTTTCGTCTATCCTATAATATTTGGAAGGAATATCGTAGAATCCTGGAAAGCGCTTGTTTTGTAGCATGAAGTGCGTTCTTCAAAATCCACCACTAGCTCAATTCGAAATAATTGACGACTTTTCGGTTACGATCGAAATACTAAAAGCCCTAAAACGAAACGACAGTGTTTTTGGGGCTCTTCGTGCTTTAAGTATAGCATAAACAGCGTCAGTTATT
>CAJNOQ010005728.1:0-14769 GCA_905250885.1 Didymodactylos carnosus | reverse complement strand
ATAATACACGTCGCAAAAGGGAAAAAAACGCAGCTTTTTGCCGACATAACCAGACACACAAATAGAACAAAAAATACATATTTGAATATAAGAAAGTGCTAACAAGTCAGTAGACGATGCAGGCCATTTTCCCAACGTGGAAGATAGGAAGCTGTTACTAGAGGCTCACATAGTAAGAGGTTCAAGTCAGGTGATGTTTTTCAAAAAAAGGAGAATTTCACTGTTCAAAATGAGACTATACCGTAAACGGGATGGTATCCGAGCGAGAATGATATTCCCTTCGAGATAGACATCTTGATATTAGGGGGGTAGTTAATTGAGCTTAATAACCATAAATTGATAATTATACGATGGTAACTGACCGACCTAAACACAGTGGGCAATTTTGGCTAGAGCAGGCGGACATGTGCTATTAATTCAGTAATAACTTTTGATAGAAAAGAACTAGAGAGCTCCGATTTTCGCCATTCGAAAGATGAGACTTGGAGCCATGTTTTCATAATCAAAACTATTTTCAGAAGAGTTTTCTGAAGCAGGTTTACTAGCAGATCTTTGGAAAACTAGGTCGTCTGTAAAAATTTTCTAACAGGATTGTATTGCTTTCTTTTCATGGATTGATAGATAGCCAGGGGTGTTCTCTTCAAAACGGGAGTAAAGCGAGGCGTTGATTTTCCGCGGTTCCGGCGTTGTGTCGGATTTCCTACAGGTCCGAGGATTGGCGCCCGGTGAGTATTGGTAGCCTTGAAGACGGATGGAATATGGATAAGCAATCCTGCTGAGTCTCGTGGGAATATTTGTTTTTAGAAAAAATTGTAAAAATCTACCGAAAAGCCAGTTTTACGAAAACTAGGGGTTTCAGGCTGTTTTCGTCTAATATTACGAAATTCACTATACTCTCAAAAAACATCAGAACACGCTCAAAACCTCAGGATATGATTAATATTGTCCGCTAAACGTAGGTATAAGATCGAAAAATAATCGAAAAGCAATAGGTTTTCCAGAAATCCTTTTAGAAAACCTAATTTCGTTCAAGATCTCCTACGAATAGGATATAGCATAGCTTAAGTGCCCTACATTCTGAGGTTTTGAACTCGTTCTGATACTTTTTGAGTGAAGATTAGTGAATTTTTTAATATTAGGTGAAAACAGCCGGAAAACGCAAATTTTCGTAAAACTCCCTCTGTTGTGGATTTTTAGACCTTTTTATAAAAATAAATATTGCCGCAAGCCTCAGCATGATCGATTGTCTATAGTCCATCCGTTTTCAAGACTACCAATAGCCACTGAGTGCCAGGTCTGAAGCTCCCAAGACCATGGCTTTTGAAAAATCGCCAGCACAATGCAGACTCACTGGCGCTATGGCCAATGGTAGAGCACTCATAGAGGAATATTTAGCGAAAGGTTGAGCTCGATTGGACTTTAGTTGTTTGTAGCGTTTACAAAATACAGATGATGCATTTTTGATACTCAATTTTAACCTAGTAGATTCTTTTCTTCCGTAGCAATTTGAGTTCAATCGAAATGATCTTTTCGCTACAAAGACCGAATTTTCAGAGAATCTTTGGAAAACCAGGTCGTAGCCCCAAGGAGTGACACACAAAATATGCTGATTTTTTTTCGATGTGCTTATAGTTCGAACTATAAGCAAACCTCTACAAAAGTGGATCCAAGTGATATCTTCAAAATCCACGGTTCGGGTCTGGCAAAGTTTTTCTCCGAAGCATCGATACTGCCCTTCTGTTAGGACTGCGACCAGTAAAAATGATAGCAAACATAGATTTTTGACTATGGTGAATCTCGTGGCAATGTTAATTTTCAGTGCAAATTGCAAGAACTGAGTGAAAACATATACAAGATGAAATAACCCATTTTTGATTATTTTCATCAAAAAATTAAAAAGTTCATAACTCAGTCAGAATCGATTCAGCCTACTTCAGAATGTCAGGAAATACTCTATTTTATCTGCAACATCTCACAAAGCTCAACAAATGTTGAAAAAATCAGCAGAAAATACTTTAGTTTCTAGAAAGCTTTCTCAGAAACCTTCGGAACTAAGAGAATACTTTTTATTAATTTTACGTACAGAATCAAAATGAGTGAATAAAATAGAGTATTTCCTAACATTCTGAAGTAGGTTAGATGTAGATTTTCTGATCAGCTTAGTTTGTAGAGAATTTCACGTGCTATCCAATGGTATTCTTTTGAAAAATATATAGTTTTTCATTAAGACAGAAAAGTGAATGCTTATGCCGGTCATTTACTTCGATTTTGGTCGCAAAACTTTCTGTAACAAATTTACTTATCCCAAACTTTTGACGGTGATTCCAGATAGTACACTGAAAGTACTATCTACTGCAAGCAGTCCGACATTCAAGAAACTTCTGTCCGTCTGCTGATGTAAAAAATCAATAGTTTAGCATTTCAAATTTTCTGTTATGCACATCATTCTTCTTTTAATATGCGAACTGGACGTTCAGAAAAGCATGTGTTTATTTTCATCTTTCGAGGTCAATACTTGAGATCTCTTTCACAATATCATTTATACTCGTTCTGCTTTATTATTTTTTCTGTTCTTATTATAGTTTCATATATTTGTCACATATGATTTCTTTCAACAAAAAATTTACATGGCGACTCCTTTCCCTTCGATATTCAAGGAGTGGTCTGGATTTTTTTTCGGCTATCGGGCCTGTAGTTTGTGAGAAAAAATTATTTTACGTGAAGTCGCAGGTTTGGGCTCCGTTTTTAAAATTTTAATAAAATTTAAATTCGAGCAGTAGGAATTTCAAAAATTCCCTCTCTCATCCCATGTGGAATTCGATCCTGAACAACTTTTCTTCCAAAATGCTTCCCGGAAGCGAAATTTTGTTCACGGCTCATCGTTTTTGATAACTGGATCTCTCAAAACCCGAGCATAAGAAATTTTCTGTATTTCAATTTCTGATGTTGTCATCCGTTTCAGTACGTCGAATTATATTCTATGATTTTTTATATCTCATTGACGCTTTCATCTCACTAGACAAAAAATTCTTTTTAGGACTCAGTTTGGTCAGGTGTCGCTCAGCTCTGCCTAAGTTTCGTATTTTTAACTTTAAAAATTTGCATTTAGACGTTCCACAATAGCAATACAGTTTTCTTACACAAACCAGGATTCTACGAAATTTTGGTTCCTACACTTTTGCTCAAAAATTCCTTCCTGAGAAGAAAGTGTATACAAAACATTAAAAAATTCTCCACTCAAAACCCATTTTCCAATTCATTTTGCAATTTCTCTTCCAAATCTTGTCCGATAACGGTGAAAGCCTTTGCACATATACATCTCAATCTGCTCTATGGAACGACACAAAAAATGAGCTTCATAATTGAAATTTAGAAATTTTATTAAATTTTCAACAATAGGCCAAAATAACCTGAAAAGTTTTCAAAATTTTAATAACTCTGTCGCACAACGTTCGTACGACCCAGAAAATTCTAGGATATATATTTTCAGGTGTCTTCTATAAACTAAGAAAGTTTGAGAGAAATCTAAAGCTTTTTTCTAAAGCTTTGTGAAACCAATGTTCAGAGGATCTTGGGAAAACTCGAAAAAATTTAAAAATTAAAAACAATAAATTTTTGCTTCATACAAATTTCACATAAATATAGACACAATTGAATCAAACAATTCTGTGTACATTGATTAGTATACAGTTGATAGAAAAAAATGGATAGTTCTAAAGTAAGTAGAATGATAGAAAATGGAAGGGACGAAACGAGATGGGATGGAACAATTATTGATATAAGCTTTATTATATTATGTAATGAAGAGTAGAAGAAGAAAAAGAACTACTGTAACAACAAACATGAACAGAACATGAAACCCATTTTGACTATTCTGTAAAGTAAAAAGTTGCAAATGTACACTGATATAGAGTTAAAGAGAGAGAAAGATTGACATAGACACATTCATTTTCTAACATGGTTAGATAAAAACATGTACATAGAGCAGAATACACGCACGCGACATACAATAAGAAAGTGAACGACTAGAAAGAAGAAAATGAGAAGGTAAAAGTATAACAAATAAAAGCAAAGTCAGAAAAAAGAAAAAAAAGAACAAGAACTGAAGAGGAGAAGGGTAAAGATGGCATAATGACAGATTAAGAGATTGCTTGGGGTTCAAAAACGTTCAGTATTTTTTATATAGTTAGCAATAAAGAAATGTAGCTAACAGATTTGTGAATTATCTAGATTATATAATCTACATAGAATTGTTTTTTAATGACCAGTTCTATCTGATGCTTGAGACAACATTTGAAATATTCGATATAGAATTGAAAAAACAACACTAGAAGTACTACATACCTCAAAATTGAAACACGATCTATCTATTCAACAAGCTTTTTGCAAATTATTAAATGATTTGGAAAAGTTCTAGATGAGCTATAAACTTTTTAGTTTTCGGTGGAAACAGCAAACAATCGAAAAATTTTAGCAGAACTAATTTTTCACTGGGTTTTAAATGTTTCTATAAAAAATCTTGCCATACGATTCAGCATGGCCGACTAGCTACAATTCATTCCTCTCTGAGAGTACCAGTCCTGAGGCCTCTAGAGAATTTGATGCTTCTAAACGATGAAAAATTAAGAATTTCCAGTTTCGAGACAACATTCTGGGCGACCGACACATAAAAATAAAGCAGAATATTTCTACTTCAAGTTTATGAGCTATTACCTGATTTTCTAAAGATCTCCAAGAAAACCTAGTTTACCGAAAAACTTTTGAAACTTTCTTTTCTATACAAACATTGTCTGAGAAAATTTTACTGTAAACGGGTGAAAACTTTATGTTTTTTCATTAAAAAGCTGTTAAAAAAGTCACAGAGTGCACCGTATTCTTAAATGGATCATAGCAGCAGCAAAGTTTAACCGGACATAATACATAAGAAGAAAAAGAACACAAGAATTTAACAGCTTTACAAATTAATCCGCATACGAAATAAATAGTTTTCGATCTCAAAGCAAAGTTAAATTTGAAGAAAACTGTCCAGTTTATTTTATAGAAATTTACTTTCATCTTTATTAAAAAGCTTCGTTTTCCTTAGAAACAACAGACGGTCGTTAAAAATACTTTGATCTAATCATCGTTGTCGTCACTAATTGCTTTTAAATATCTTTTCACTGATTTTTCAACAATTTCCTTTGCCTTTGTTTCAATAACACCCTTAAGCCCTCGATTTTTAAATGCTCCATATAGTCGATCAAAATCTAACGGTTGTAAACATTTCATAATATGATTAATTTTCCGTGCATTTAATGGTATGAAATTTGGATATGAATACATAAAACTAACTTGTTTTGGATCCATACAAATTTGTGGTTGATCACCACTGAACAGTATTTGCCGTCGAGGCCAATAAAGAACTTGAAAACCTTTGAAATGACCACCGGTACAAACGAGTTTAAGTTCACCATTTAATAGATCAAGAGTATCACCATTCCAGAATTCAATACATTTGTCAGGTCTCATTACCCATTGTTTATCTAATTGATGAATATAAATTGGTATATTTCCGAATTCTCGACTCCATTCGATCATGGTCGTATAATAATGTGGATGTGAAATAGCAATAGCAGATAAATCACCAAATTTTTCTTTTATATATTGAATAGTTTGTTGATCAAGATAACTAACACAATCCCAAAGAATATTCCCGTTGGGTGTTTGAACAAGAAGTGCACGTTGACCAATACCAAATGAAGGTTCGAGTAAAATTGAATAAATACCTGGTTCTTCTTCAATAATTTTATTTTTGTACTTATTTGACGAGATCATTTCTTCACGACTCGTCCACTGTTGTCCATTTATACCAACAAACTCTCGTTCATCTTCACAAATCAGACAATGAGCGGGCGGCGAATTTGAAGGAGAAAATTGAGTACCGCAGTTTATACAAATGAACGAAGTCATTGTATACTTCTGAAAAAGGCAGTAAAAGTTATTATGATCGCCTCAAAGTATGTACTTCAGAGTATAAACGTGTGTTTCTTATGACTTACTCTTCTCCGTGTCTGAGAAGAAGAAGGAAAAGAAAAAAGTAAACATTTCTCTCATTTTCTATCGTCTATTGAGTCATAGGAAACATGTTATTCTGACGTATTTTTTCGTTCTTTGCTCGTCTTGTTTTTTATTCTTCTTTCACTTGTATCTTTAGAAAAAATTCTTTTGTATTCTGTATTCGGTGGGCCGAATTTTTTTAAGATGTAATAGTCGAAATAATTTCTTTTTTGCTCGTTCTATATTCGTGACTTGATATGTAACATCTGTTACAAAAGTCTTTACACAAAATCAAAACACATTTCTCTCCTGAATTCAAACGTGCAGTTTGAAATCTACATTTAGTAAGCTTGTCAAATTTTTTTTGAAAAAGTTTTTCACAGTTTTTGTTTCGAAGTTATTAATATTTTATTGATAATCTCGAAAAGTGTGTTTTCTCACAAAGAATTTTCTATGCTGTATTGTTACCGATTAATTGAAAATTAACTTTTTATTTGAATACCGGATTATAGACTAGATATTTCTCTGCAATATGACATTTTGCACGGTTCATACGACTTTATTCCAAAAAGTTATGTGCATTTTTTCCAAAACTCTTATACCATGTACAACGTTGTATATAGTAAATTTTGTAACGAACGAGAGTTCAGAAAAAACAGAGCTTTTTGTAGAACGCTATATTTTTTTGCAATTAAGCCGTACTGAGGCACTCCACATACCACTTTGTAGAGAAATATTTACTCTTCAAACTGATATTCAAACCAAAATTATTACAGTTCCTCTATCGCAGTTGCATTAAAGTTTGTTAAGCTTGATGCCTTCTTTTTGTGTACAAACGTAGTGTTCGAGATTGGCATCAAAATATTAATAACTCCGAAAGAAAAAATTGTGAAAAGTTTTGAAAAGCTTACTAAATGTGAATTTCAAAGTGTACCTTTCAATTCAGAGAAACGTTTTCTTAATAAGAGAAATGAGTTTTAGTTTTGTACAAAGACTTTTACAACAGATACTAAGATAAGGCGGACGGTTATATACGAAAGAACCCAAATAAAGTTCTTAAGGAAAGAAAGACAGAAAAAAAATGGTATACGTAATAAAATATGTGACCACAAAACGATTATATTCAAATAAAATGGTTCTTAAAGTAAGACAGCGGAATAAAACAGAGTAAAGCAAGGACTACAAATGAGACTGCAAAATAAAACTGGAACAATGATTGATTTTGTAAAAGAAGTCTAAACAAAATGATCTCCACAGCGTATTGAACATATTGAAGCAAAGTAAATCTGGAACATGCGCCTCATATCATACTCTTCTAGAAGGCCGTCTGACTACTATCCATTTCAAAATAGAAAAAGGATGGTCATTTTCTCAATAACTTTTTCTAGGATGTAGCTACGAAGCTGCGGTTTTCACTAGTCAGAAGAAAAATGTTGGGGCAATAAGAAAAACCAAAAATTATTGTCCCAAAATCACCTGCAGGTAGTGCACCCTGCGAAAGATGGCACACCACTGAAAAAGTTTCGGCCTGGGACTGCTCTAGAAACGAATACCTCAGTCCGGGCTACCTGCCTGTAGTCTCAAAAGTTAAAATCCGAAACTTTTTCAGCGGTGTGCCATCTTTCGCAAAATATCTTCGCAGGGTACACCACCTGCAGGTGATTTTGGGACAATAATTTTTGGTTTTTCTTATTGCCCCAACATCTTTCTTCTGACTAGTGAAAACCGCAGCTTCGTAGCTACATCCTAGAAAAAGTTATTGAGAAAATGACGAGCCTTTTTCTATTTTGAAATGGATAGTAGTCGTTTCTTCAGTAACATTTAGGAAAAAGTTTTCTTATTCTATACTTTAAGAATTTTTTCCCATCCACATGGGTTATCAACTATGTTTGATAACTATGTATACGTGTTTGAATACATTGCAAAGTTCACGTCGTAGTATATTTCTTCGTTTCATACAGTTTTACATATACTAGTTTACATTGAAGAAAAAGAAATTTGATGGAAAAAAAGAAAAACAGTCGGACTATGGAAAAAACCCCACGGATGTTGTACAGACAATACAGCAATTACAATCTTTTACGAATCATTTGAAAAATATTATATTGTCTTCTTATTAACACCACTACATTTTCTCGGTTTACTCTCCTTCGTCCCAAATTGACTTCTCAGTTCGTCCCATGAAGCTTTTTTTTCTCACTTCGTCCCATCAACACTTCTCTCTCAATTCGTTCCATATTAGTTTACAGTTAATTAGCTTTAATATAATTGTCTGTACCTCTTGCGCACGATGATAAATATGTGTATATAATAAATAACGGCAATATCAACGAGGACTTTGACGGTATCTAAGTTGCATGTGTTTGCTGATTCATTCCATAAAATTCTCACATCCTCTGTACATAATGATATTGTACTTGAACATGTGTTCGATCCCGACACCTCCGTTGATTATTTGTTTTGTTTGCTCGTTTTTTGGTATCTTGATACCCATTATGATTCAAAACTGGTTTGTCTTTTTCAGTAGACGTGAAAATTGGCATTTTGATGAACATGACAGTTTAACTTATTTAGACTTAAATTTTTGATATCGGCTTGTCCAAGCGTGACACTTTCGACACATCACAAAAAGTGTAAGGGCTAGAAACTTCGTTCTTGCGCCATTCGACGCAGCTCACCACACTCTGCTTTTGGTGTAAAAACGAAAGTATATGATTAAAGACTCGAATTTTTAGAACCGTTTTTCGGCGCGTAACGCTGTGACAAAAAAGGCCCCAAATTCGAAGTTCTTCACAACCAAAACAAAGTATAATATATAAATGAGGAAGAAGAACACGAAAACTTTTTTCATACGATAGAAGTAGTACGCATCGTTTTCTCCTTCCTGCTCCTTCTTCCTTACAACATAGACACGTGAGTGAGCACGTGCGTACGTGTCAAGAATGAATTCCAATTACCCTAATCAGAGGGGTAGTGGGAATAGGAATCGTTGTAGTCGGTTTCATCAATATTCACGTGACATGTCTAATCCGATGGAAAGTAGTCAACAGCTCAACTTCAACTCCAATATGCCTTATGATACGGAAACCTTGGTCAACTATATTCGCACGAATCCACAGTATGCCTTAGGAGTGCATCAACACCTACTTGAAAATCAACAGACGTATATCAATTCTGCTTCTTCTTCTCCTTCTTTACAACAACGTCCTCAACAAACATCTACCCTATCCTCAAAAAGAGTTCTCCATTACTCAAGTAGTGGCGGTAGACAACAAAACAACAGAGTCTTTCACAATCGTGCTCTGTCGTCAAATAATGGCATAAATACCTCCTTGTCTACTGAATGCCCTTCTGAACAACCCGTTCAACAGCAACGACCACAGCTACACCCACAACAGCAAACAACTCAGGAGCAAAACTCTCGCAGAATATCATTTGATCAGTTAAAACGTGCTGTGTCGAGCAATTTGCCCTGCTTCCTCATCGAATATGACGATGGTACATCCCAGCGGGACCTTCCATCTGACACCATGGCTGCAAATTTGCTAGAACTACATTTTGTACAAAATGGCTATAATATATCCTTTTCATTCGTGGCTCACACCGGAAATAAATTGAAAGGGGGCGTCAATAATAAAGAAAACTATACTTAATTGATATCAGCAGATGTATGACCAGATAAAATCGGAAATGTGAACATTAAAGTTATTAAACCATCCTATGTACCAGATGCTTTTGCGACTGCTGTTTGTTTTGTTGGTCGTCAATACGATGAGGAAGTTGTAAAGACTGACATACTTCGAAATTTTCATTCGGCTGAGAATACAAGAAAAATCAACTATGCATTTGAACGATGTGCAAACGATTTTCGATTTAATGTGAAGGATCTACGCGAATACAATTCTGCTTTGCAACGTGGACGTATTTCTATTGGAAATAGCTTATGCAGTATTACACCTTTCAAAGTCGGAAATCGAATGACATTTTGTACGAAATGTTGGTGTCTGGGTCATTTACAAAATAATTGCCAAAGCTACCTCTCCTCGCTGTCGTTTATGTTTAGAAGATCTGGCAGGAAATGGCAATACACATCCTTGTTCAACTGGTCCTAAATGTGCTCAATGTAATGGAGATCACCATTTGCTGGATAGTAGATGTGACAAAATCAAGGAATATCGAGCAGAACTCAAACAAGAAGTCAATAGAGCGTCACAAAGAGGAAGATTACAGAGATTTGAACCTTTTGAAAGTCCAACGCCTACTTTCCAGCTACAGCAAGGACAATTTCCTCAGCTACCATTACCAATAAATTCTCACCCAGCTCCGTGGTCTCGAGCAAATGCAGCTACTTTTATTCCTCCTCTTACTACAAAAACAACTAACAATTCGACTACTGATTTAAATCAAACACTTCTGAAGATAAATGAAAATTTATTGGCCATGCGAAATAGTAGTGAACCTATAGAAGAACGACTAAGAAATATCGAACGTAAATCGAATTAAGCATCCTTAGATGCTGAATTACGCCAGAATACCTTGGAGGAAGCGATGTGTATTATGCATGCTACTCTGAAAAAATTATCATAGAACAATTTCAGTGGTATGCCTATGGAATAAAACAAAATTTAGTTAAAGATTGACTGTGTTACTAACGCGATAACTGACAAATAAAATTGTAAGGCATTATAGTGACGCTAATTAGCATTGATTAGCACTTATTAATTATCATCTAATACTTTACAAGTTAATTTTAAAATTTTTCTTAATGAAACTATGACCATAGATCATTGTCTCTCAAACTATGCAAGAATGACGCTTCTACGATTATTTTTGATCGAACTGCAAACTCTTCAAAAGAGAGATCAGTAGTTCGAATTTAAATTAGAATCTACACTTAAATAATTAGTAACACAGTCAATCCTTACCTAAATTTTGTTGTATTCCATAGACATACCACTGAAATTGTTCTCTACAAACTGACCAAGTCTGAAGGTATGTTTGGGGGAGGACAACCCCCCTTAATCTACTAGCAGAAAAGGTTTAGTAGAGAGTTTGTGACGTCCACGATATGTGAGCATTTTACTAATAATAGCTGGCAAAGTGGAGGCAAACACTTTTGATTTTTATCCTGAACGAAAGTCACGCAACAAACTTGACTCACGAGACGGTACAAACCCACGATTACTCATTTATTCCTTATTACTGTGACAGAAACGAAACGAAAAAGCAATTCATCTCACAATAAAAATACTTAAAGAAGGGTATAAAACGAATTTTGCGTTCATACTTTAAAGATGCAGCGTTCTGCTAGTTGAAATAAATTGCTTTCTGAATAAATACTCAAACTGTTTCTTGTTTTACTATTTTGTTAAGCAGAATTTTCAAACAACTAAAGTAAATTTAATATCATTACAAAACTCACTTATTCAATAAAAGCTTTAATATTTAATGGATTGGCCAAGTGAGGACCCGTTCACAACCCATCAAGATGCTACAGAAATTCGTATAGGTAAATTTATACTCTCTAAACTCTAAAAAGAAGGTTATGATACTTGTAAATAGCCTTTCAGTATTGTTGAAATTTGCAAAAAACTTATCTATCCTATACGCTGTTATCGGGGAGGGTCGATCTGAGAGGGAATCGCTGCTTATGCTGCACATACTATGAGTACTTTTCGTAGTGATCACTTATACAGCTTCGCTTTCGGGTACACACAGTTAACGTGAAATTTTCACCCTCAATCAGTTTTCAACTTAATTACTTAGACGTCGGAAAAAAATTGGGAGTATACAGAAGAACGTCGTAGTATTCATCTATTTACTGATTCTGCACAGTGTATTTTCAATACAATTATACTATGTAGAATGCGTCCGTAACGTTTATTGTTTAGAATGCATAATAAATAAATAAAAATTAATTAGACTCATTGTCATTCATAAACATCACAGTTAGGAGAAGACTAAATCAGCACAAAGGAATGAATCGATGTAGTGTATTTATTTTGCCTAGAGTTTATTTCATTCATCGTCAGCTTTCTTCATGGATTTTAACAACGAAAAACGTATAGAAACTAGGCATGCACCGGTTATAATCAGTTGCATGGAAGCACTTTTCATCTCGATTCGGTAATTATAAAAAAGAATATATCTTAAAAGCCACATGATCGGTTATAATCGAGTAACCGGTTTACAGCTCTTCGTCGGAAGACGACTGAGACAGAAATATAAAAAGTTGAAGACTTCCATCGTAGCTCATGTTGTAGAAAAATGTTTTGCTCTACGAAACCCAGCCGTTCAAAAAATCAACTATGCTTACTTTGCATACAGTCCGTTTCAGGGAAAAGGTAAAATATATCGGTTATAACCGGTGCATGTCTAACAGAAACGCAATTCTCGGAATTATTTTACCATAAAGCCCGTTGTCTCAAGCATACAAGAAAACTATACTACTTTTCTACGGTGAAAAGTATGAACATCAAACGATAGACAGTGGAGAGAGGAACTGGAAGAACATTGTTGTCTAAAACGGCCGATATTTCAACACTTTGTACGGATCAATACACACGCTTAAGCTGAGGGTGAGGGTGAGGGAGAGCTAAGTATTCTTATACATTATATCTGATATAAATGAGCGTCCCATAGCCACATTCCACACATTCGTTCCTTATTTCTGACTCGAATGCTAAGTCAAAAATGTCCGCTGCATCTTTAAGCATGAACACAAAATTCATTTTATTCCCTTCCTTAAGTATTTTTATTATGTAATTACTTTTCGTTTCTTTTCTGTCACAGTAATAAGGAATAAATGAGTAATCGTGGGTTTGTACCGTCTCATGAGTCAAGTTTGTTGCGTTCTGCCAGTTGGAATAGATTACTTTCTGACTTCCTTCTTTATGACTTATACTTTCAAAGATACTTTTCTAACGGGAGTCATAATCGATCTTGTAAACGAATAACGTTAATTACATCTTCGTATCTCTGTTTATTTCATTTGTATAGTCATTAATATTAGTTTATATACACCATTTGGAATGACTATACGTGACTGAGGTATAGTCATCGTTTAATATTCATACCTGTTACTAAAAGTAACTAATTACTTTTATCTAGTTTTCTGTCTGGAAAAGAGCGCTCGCGAATAACTTCTATTATAGCAGAAGTCAGACGAGCTTATGCTCTATGCCAAGTTTTTTACGTGCAAGAGGATATTAAGCTCCTCCTGCTACTTAACGCTCCACTGCTCAACTCTATCTATCTACCTTTGCTTCAATCTTGATTTGTTTTGTTCATTTCTCTTTTCTGTAACTAAAGTTCAATGGCACATAAAATCACTATGAAGGGAGTGCAAATTGAAAAGATGCCAATGCTAGACATCGTAGTTGATTGATCTGTACTACTGATTTTCAGAATTGCGATGAAACTTTATTAGATTCATAGCTCATATGCTCTCTTTTCATAAAAATGGACATGGAAAAACTTTCTATACTCTAGGGGTTTCGAAACAGTGAAAAACCACTGTACTTGCTGATGAAATTGTAGAGTACCCTTTGGTTTCTAAACCTCAAGGTTTAGTAAACTCAAAAATTCTACTAAGTTAAATGAAAAATAATAAGGATTTAGCAAATCACTTTATTGAGTTCCTCCAGATAAAGAAAAACCCAACAGCTTTTATCTGCTATAAAGAACCCTCCAATCTTCCGAAAAACGTTTTTAGGAACGATTCAGATACCCTTAGGAGTTTAGTAAAGTTTCCTAAACCCATTAGAAAACTCTTTTGGTTCTATATACGCGGCCTTCTTTTAGAGTGCAATTGGACATTTTCTATGTTCATGCTTAAATATTCGGTAAATGAATCATCTTTGGTACCTAAACCCAATTGACAAACTTATTCCAATCTAACATTAGCGTCTTGAGTGTCTGTTACACTAAATCGGATTCTTGACTTGAATTGATCATCTTGAGAAAATAGATTAGTACGTGCTAAAACAGTATAAGATATCCCATTCAAAACTATGTTACAAAAAAAAAGTTAGTGCTTAATATAAAGCTTTTTTCTCATGTAATAGAATTAACGAACAATGTAGTGGTAGGAGGCAAAATCTTTTCTGGTGAATTCGATGTTTCTCAATTTATTTTTATACAACTCTATAGAATCACAATTTCATGATTTAACGGTTGATTACGAACGTGTAAGAGATAAAATTGTTAAACATGGTGAAATTGAAAATCAATTGTGGCAACAAAACGATGAATTTCGTCTGTATTTTATATTAGTCGTTCTTGATGATGGTTGTTCTGTTTCCACAGTGGAAAAAACAATGATTATTTTCATCTATGTTCTAAGACTTTAATCATTGATTATTTCTCTTATAGACTGTCATACTTATCCGTAACAAAAATGATTAATTACATTTTTTTCATTTCATTTAGAACAAAAATGCACAAGTCTGGAGAATAGTTTATCCACAGTGCCACAAACTGAATTAGCACTCAAAACAAAACTGGTGAGTATAACAGTTGATATGCGAGGTGTATACATGTGTAAAAATATAAAATTTTAGAATAGATAATAAGACAAACACCATCTTATACATAATGAAGTTAAGAATTTCACTTGAGACTAGTTTCGTCTTTATTCAAAAGACATCATCAGTCATATGATGGCAAAAACATTTATCATCTCCTTTTAAGCATAAAAGAAAAAGAAGAAACACATGTCTAGAACACAAAAGA
>CAJNOQ010005727.1:0-14769 GCA_905250885.1 Didymodactylos carnosus | reverse complement strand
TATGTCTTTTTGTTGCTTACTATGAAAATAGTGAATAATAAACTCACGGGCATTTTTATGTAGTATTTCAATGTTCACAATTTACGAGACCGACTTTAACGGGCAACGATTTAACACAGAATAGATTTTTTACATATTTTACTTTTCAAATGAATGATGAGTGTCGAAAGTCGAAAATTCGGAAAAGTCTCATTAACTTCCATAAAGATATTTTTCTAACCCAAAACCTAGGTCGAATATGAAAAATCGGGCTATAGTAGTCTGTGGCCACATATGTCAGCTTGCAGCTCTCTGCGGTGTTTTGATACCGAGAAATCTTGCAGCTACGAAATGGCACATTTTTTTGTTTTTTAGCGTTTTTTAACTTTTCTAAAAGCCAGCGATTGAAAATGATTGAATAAACGGGCTTAAATATCCGAATGAAAGGGTTCATAACAGCCGCGTTAATTAATCTATCATGAGACAGAGGTTTTTGAGTTGATAAATAAAAGTTGTATTAATGCGATTACACCTGAAATAACATCTAGAATTTTCAGGTTAAGTGGAACTGTTCTTAGAACGATCCAGTGGTTAGAAAAACTCATAGTTGTTTAAAAACGCCGAAACACACAGCAATCAATTCAGTTTTTGATGTTGATTCCAAATATGACATTGATTTTGCTAAAATATGGAAGTTTGACAGTGAGAACTGCACAATACAGGTGAATTTTCTTGTTTTTTGCTACATTTTGACGTAAACCCGGCCAACATATTACGTCAGGCGTTACGACCGTCGTATTTGAACGTAAACGACATCGTTTACGATGGACGTAATACGGCGGCCGGGTTTACGTCAAAATACGACGAAATACTATAGTATACGTCAAATTTGCTACGACGTAATTTGACGTATACGACCGTATAGGACGGTCGTAATCGTGGACCTGGGTAGTAGTAATCGTTTGAATGAGGTATGAAATATGACTTCATCTACTATCCATTTCATAGGACAATGCAGGTGGTTGCAACTTGAATAAGTTCTCAACGGAAGTAGCTAGAGACTAACATACAATGTTAGTAATTTTTAAAAATAATAGGTGCCGGAAACTGTGTCAATAGGAGAAAAGCACCTGATATTGGCGTTTTAAAAATGACTGACTGAATCAGTTAAATCTATAAAACTAAAAAGGTAGAGAACGTTTATTGGCTCAATTTAAGAAATAGCACTATTTTTTTTGTTAGACATTTATACATAGTCGGATAGAGCTCACAGAGTTGAACTAGAATACATGTGTTTTGATCTTTGAAAGTGTTTCTGTAAAGAGAAATTTTCATAAAACCGAAAATTTGGCTATGGTGCAAAAACGGCTATTTTTGCAATAAAACTGAATTTTCAGTAATTTTAGTTAGTAATTTTGTTAGTAATTTTTTACATGCATAGATAGTTCGGACGTTACTCTACAAAAATATGCAAATCCCGACTCTCCAGCTATCTTCGTTCGGATAGGGCTCGCTTTCCTCAAGCACGTGTCTGTCTCCGAGGAGACATCTCTGGGAATCTCAAAATGCCATGGAGCATAGGTAATCGACTATGCTGAGCATAGTGGCAACCATTTGTTTTTGTGTAGAAATGACTATAACTTCGCCAGAGGCAGTTTTTGTGAAAAAACGGTTTTTCACCTGTTACTAGGAAAAATTAAAATTCCTATATGTTGATCAAATCTCATGCTGACTCGAGGAAATTTTCAGGAAACGACCAGGAAAGCTCATAAAGTATAAGAGGAAAAAGGTGAATTCCAGCCAGGCATTGTTTAAAGGTTTTCCAGAAACCTTCTGAAAAATATCAAAGCGTCAGTATTCTGCTGGACCACTTTTTCGCCGTGATCAACAATATATGGCACCCTTTAAGTCTTTCCTGAAAGGTTCCTTGACTCAGCATGAGATTTGATCGACATATAGGGATTTTAATTTTTCCTAGTAACAGGTGAAAAACCGTTTTTTCACAAAAACTGCCTCTGGCGAAGTTACAGTCATCTCTACACAAAACAAATGTTGCCACTATGCTCAGCGTAGTCGATTACCTATGTTTCATGGCATTTTGAGATTCCCAGAGATGTCTGTGCGGAGATATATGGGATTCAACTCACTCAAGCACATCCACGACGACAACAACGTCAGGCACAATCGGAACTGTCACCACAAGGATATATATGTTTAACTATGAACTACTATTTATCTCTATCTTTCAAATAGCCTTTATCGACCACAACTCCAAATCCCTTCTAACGACCACTGGTATTGCTCCGACAACTGCGGCAGGTGCAACCACAAGTACCACGACTGCATCGACAACATCTTTAACTACATCAACGACTACAAGTAAGTTCAAGTTATTTCACAAAAACAGAGTATATCAGATAGTTTTATCTCTGACTCACAGTTACAATAACTGATTTCAGCTTTAACTAAGTCGAATAGGTATTCATATCACAGTTATTTTCCAGCTGTTATGTCAGGAGTCTAAATCCTTCCACAACCACAGTAGTTGTTAAAGATGTATGCCTATACATTCTTTCCCTCGCACAGATACTTTTCCGTGCGCACTCTAAATATTCAGCAATTGGTGTCTTTTATATACTTTCACTAACTGTCTTCTATGTCCTTATACATAATCTAATTAACTTTTATTATAATATCATATAACATAACATATAATGAGAAAGACACTCCTTATACAGGGATTTTAAAGCACTCGGGATCAAATTAGAATCATAACTAGTGTACAAGAAGAAAAGGAAGGATTTAGAATCCTCACATAACACAAGGAACTCGAATCTTGTTTTGTATACATCATTCAAAGATGAGAGGATACTTTCAGGTTTACGCTGAAAAGTACATTAAAGGGTGGATGGTGTACCTCCACATAATATATATATTTTTTGACTAGATTGTAGAGGAGGTGAAACTGGATATATCCTGAAATGTTTTGGGCAAACGAATTCGTTTTGACAGGGTTATTCGTTTTATAAAGTTCTCGAACCGGGTTCTCTGGAAAACCAAGTCCCTGATTCGCTGAAGAAATTCTTTACAAATAACTTCATTGTATAGAGCAATTGATTTCAGACATTCTGATGAAAGCTTTATATACACTACAGCAGATTGGAAACTGTTTGGACTATGCAAATCTTTTCCAGATTTGTACTTGCTTTTAATATGGTTGAGGAGAAAAGTCAAAAACAAATCGTTTCTATAATTTTGCCCAGTGCTATTTTACAAAATATTTATCTATATATACTATGCCATAAGTGCATATATAGTTCTGAAGCCTGTTTAATTCTCTATCGAGTAGTATACATTATTGGATGGTATACTTATCCTGAAGTAAAAAATGTACAAACACGACCGCAAGTGGTAAGAAACCATTCTTCCTCCATTTTTTGTTTTGGAGCAAATACAAAAACTTCGATTTTATTTTGGAATTTTTTTCTCAAAATGAAATTCTCATCTGCTGACAGTATGCAGAATTTTATGATGCATCATTCTGTCAGAACACTTTTTTATTATAGTACATTCTATTTCTGAAATCGCAGGCAAGGTTTCAAAAAGTACTCTTTAGCACCACCCTATAATGAAAAAATCATTTTCTCTTACAGTAGGCATTCGATCATCGAAAAACTTTCATGCTATATACAACTCAATATGTTCTATCGAACTGTACAAAAATCACACATAACCTGCGTGACAGCCGTATGTTTCGATTAAAATAAACGCCTGCCAGCTCTTCACAATGTCTTGTTGTTCGTGTGCTGAACTGCACCTTCATGCACCACTACATCGTGTCGGATTTTCATCCGTAGAGCTAACATTTTTACCATAGTTTCACCATTCTGTCGCAGATTGGAAAACTTCGTTTCCTCTTTAAGCTAAATGCTTTTCAGTTATACGATTTTTGATTTTTGACTCAGTTTTCATCATTTCGCTATTAATTCAATAAGAAGCACAACTTTACACAAAATTTACCTATGAAATATATGGCCGTGCGCTTGTGAGAAAAATTTTACTTCGTTCCGATGAAAATTTGACAGGATCGTAGATACACCGACATTTCCGCGAATAACATGAAACCTGAGTGAAGTTATGTGTGAATAGTCATTATGTAATACAGTTACAGATATACAGTTTCGAATCATGAAAGTACATTTTGCGTGAAACTATTTTTCGGACGCACTTTCACACTGTCCACATCCCCACCTTCCACGACATACTGCCAAAAAATACCCAAATGTGTAAGATGAAAAATTCGTAGAAGAGCCGAGGTCCTGTTCACGATAATGTCGTGTCGCGCGATCATAAGTATCCTTTTCTTCTCTGAGGATTTCCAAAAATTCAAAGTACTATAACATTAGCTTACGACTATACAAATTCTCTCACAAATTTCAGACTGTATACATCTCTTCTTTCCAGCGCATCCCGGTATGATATGTGGTCTTAAAAAGACTTTCAACTTTTAACCATTGATGCTATCGGTGTCCTCTCGATTCGTCCCTCATATTCACGTAGAGGCTATACTATTCGACTTTTAAAATTATTTAATAAACTTGTAAAAAAGAACACTAATAATTAGTAATATATAAACAGCTACAATACCACTATGTCCACAAGACATTTTTCATGAACTAATAAAAATTCACCATCATTCTTACCTAGCCTCCATGTTCCAATTAACTTAATTTCTTCAAGAGTTGTTGATAATTTTGTGTACGACGGCGATAAGGACTGGGATCGATTCTTCAGAATAAATTTTTGAAATTGAAATTGTTTCTTCTCGTGCTTATTGAGTTTTGGAAAAGTTCCAAACATTTACATTGATTCATTTTCTAATTTATAGAAAATCGACTTTGAAAAGCAGAACTGATTTTAGAGATTTTATAAATCGTTCACGATTTTATAAAACTATTGAAAATGCTTATTAAAAATCAAATCATTGGTTGAAAAAAAGGCGCCAATGAGAAAAATAAAATTTAGACAAAAACCACGTTGATTATGTCGACGCCAAAAAAGAAGTAAAAATGTAATTATAAGGAACCCGCTGTCGGATTCACCGACAAATTTTGCATTTGGCGCCCAATTTTTATCCAATTTGGTTCAGCGCGGAGCCAGCACCAAATTTTCCAATGCTCTGAGGAGCGTGCGCCTGCAACATTACACCTTTAGTTTATTTCACATTTACATCGATGATGGTTTTATGACATTATGTAATATTATCTGCTTTTATCTTTCGTTTAGAAAAAAGTTAGCGTATTCTTCTTTTGAAGAAAAGAACTTGCAGTAAAAAGCTTTTCAACGACATGTCACTGTGTCCGCCATTTTGATTCTCTTACTCACGATTCATATTTTGAAAATATAAGCGAATTGTTAGTGATGGATCGAAAGAAATACGTCAGGAATGAAAGAGAAATTCTCTCCCGATTATCTATCGATTTTAAAAAATCGTTTTGGATATTCAAAATCTTTGGAAATATATTTAACTTCTGATTTTCAATTTGCCCACATACGACTTCGTCGGTGATTTTTCAAGTTTCGAAAGCATGTTGGATTTTATGCAAAATAGACGATTTTCTGAAAAATGCCCAAATTCCTGAAATCACTTTTCTAGGAACGCAGAAAATCACTGGCAAATTCATATATGGACAAATTGAAAATCGATTTTTATTTTCTATAACTTATTTTCAATCTTAGAGTGTTTTGAACGACATATAAAAGAAAAGGAGACAAGCTTTTTACGAGCCGTTTACAAGTAATTAGAGAAAAACGATCGTAACTGAGTGTTAAAGAATATATTTCTAAATGCAAAGAATTCTGTTTAATATATTAAACCTTTAATTCGTTTAACATTTCGAACTAGATTTATTTAAAAGTTTATTTTTCCGATTTAGCCATCACCACGACAACGGTGACTACAACAGAAGCTGTAATAATTATATTTACACCGAAAGATTTTGAGAATGCCTGCATTCAACCCGTCGCTATTACACTAGCTGCCATGTTCGCTGTCCTGATGCCAGTTAAAATGGCAGTCACATTCGTCACGTTATTCATATCTGAACAAAATGTTTAATTCAAATCGAATAGCAGCCGAAAAGAAAAGAAAAAACTTTAGCCAAAGACGCCGATAATGTGACTATTATCGAAATTTTAAAAGACGGCTATCCGGCAGAATGCTTATCACTTTTTAACGAAGGCAAGTACCGACCTGTGGTTTTCACCATTTGAAAGAGAAGACCGGCGACGTAAATGTGTGAAAAATTTGATTGGTCCCACAATCGACCAATCAGATGAGTGCTTGATAGACATTTCCCATTTGCTTTTAGTTTATAATATCACCACTCGGTAGAGAAATCTTGTTTCTTTCAATCTACACAAGGCCGACCTTCCTAGCTTGTTCCATTCAAAAGCTATAAGCGCTTTCCTAGGAGCCCCGATTTCGGTTTACCTTGAATCACCGCAAAATAGATCGACATGGTGGTGATCAGCCACGCTGAGTCGAGTAGCAATGTTTATTTTTAGTTTCAAAGCGAGATAAAGTCATTATATTAAGATTTTCGAAATATCCACTCCGCACACCATTTAGTAGGAAAAATTGGATTTTTAAAAATCTTAATATAATGACTTTATCTCGCTTTGAAACTAAAAATAAACATTGCCACTCGACTCAGCGTGGCTGATTACCACCATGTCGATCTATTTTGCGGTGATTCAAGGTAAACCGAAATCGGGGCTCCTAGGAAAGCGCTTATAGCTTTTGAATGGAACAAGCTAGGAAGGTCGGCCTTGTGTAGATTGAAAGAGAAAAGATTTCTCTATCGAGTGGTGATATTATAAACTAAAAGCAAATGGGAAATGTCTTCCGAATTTCCATTTCAAAATATCTACCAAGCACTCAACTGATTGGTCGATTGTGAGACCAGTCAAATTTTTCACACATTTACGTCGCCGGTCTTCTCTTTCAAATGGTGAAAACCGCAGGTCGCTAGTTGTCTTCGTTAAAAAGTTATAGGCATTCTGCCGGATAGCCGTCTTATAAAATTTCAATAATAGATCGAGAGATAATTATTGAGGAAGCATCAACCTCAGGACAAATGTCGAATGCATTTTGTCTGGATAACTGATAAAATTCGTACGAAGACTTCTGCCGAATAATAAGTTTTATAAATAATTTAACTTTTCAAGTAGAAGAAACTGAAATAAAAAACTTAACTATACTTACTTAGTTTTCCAAAATGTTTAAATTGAATTCCAAAGATTCGAAAAATTTCTTTTTAACTTCCGTTCTTGATCAGTTATATAAATTGTTTATATATTCATTATTGACATATGGCAGTGTTATCTACTCAGGTGAACCTGAGCTGGTATTGAAACCGCTTTTCCAGCTTCAATATCGTGCAGCTCTGCTGGTTTCTGGGTCCATGTACTTATCAAGTAGAGAAAAAGTTTTAGATATACTAGGCTGGCCTGATCTGAAGATAACGTTTGACATGAATAAACTTATTCTGTTCAGAGACATCTTATCAGGCGATACGCCCGAATATTTGCGCACACATATTAAAAAAACGATTCAGTTCCTTATTCGCTTCGCAATCAACCTGAGTTGAAACAGCTGCACTTAAAGTCTGTACGTGCAGAAAAATCTTTTTTCCCTTATACAACTTCTATGTGGAATTCATTGCCCGATACTGTACAGCTGAATTGCTTCAGAAAACAGAAATTTAAGACTGAACTGAGAATCTATTATAATATTAATATATTTCATTACCGAATATATGGTATTGATCGAATAGCAGACATCTCCTTCAATCGTTTGCGTGTGGATTTTCCACCACTAAACGCAAACTTGCATACTAAAAAACTTAGTCTCACTAATCTTTGTACTTGTGATGATATTGAAAGTGTTGATCATTATCTGCTACATTGTGTGTTGTATCGATCGCAACGAAATAATTTTGAACAGAAACTCTCAAAGAAGACGTGCCTTTTTCTGAATTATTTTTGCTCGTTTTACAGATGAATTTATATTTTTTAAATTTCTTTATGCTGATTCGAAATATGACATTGGTTTTGCAAAAACACGGAAGGTTGACGGTGAAAACTGCAAAATATAAAATAATCATCAGCAGATGCAGTACATATAAAAGCTCATAACTATAATAAATCATGAGACTAACAACCTCTAAGGAGAATCTCTAAGGATTTGGGCATACCACTTTATAAAAAACATATAACCTTCGGCGGTGGTTTTTACTTTTACCCTTCCATCAAATTAATTAATTAATTATTAATTTTTTACACTCATTAAAATCTATATTCTCAGAGAAACCAGAGGATTAATGGCTCTAGGATATTTATTAACCCCATTAGGTTTGCCCCTTGTAGCGGCCGCTCAACCACTTCTTACTATTTTTTGTCTTCTATGCATTCTTAATTTAGTTAAAAATAAACTAGTCATAAGTTGCATAGAAACTCGAATTTAAAAGACACATTTTTTTTCGTGCCTTTTTAGAATATATGCAAAAGGATTTAGTTTAGTTTAGAATTTTTCTTTTGGTGTTAAGTTCTATCTATTTTAAATTCTAAATTCGTTTCTGGACTCTTGTGTTCTTTTCTGTTGTCCAAACGTTGTCAACCAGTCTCCGCCAATTCACGTCACCACAAGCAATCCTCTACCAATATTATTTTCTCATCGTCAACATCAATACTATTGACAAACAACGAACTATTGACTCATATTTCTACTTACCGCATTGTTCAACAAACGATTTGTTTTCTTTTTTTATATAATAACAGTAATAATTCATAATCATATGTTGTTGTCAGGATCAAGAACTGGGCTGCTTTGTAGTGAAAGTTGAATTCGGGGCACAACTGAGCGCACTACACCCCTACCTCAAAGAAAACCTTGTTTAATGTTTTCATTTCTTTGATTTTCTTTTGAATTTCCCTATAATTTCTTCAATGTTGTAGAAATTCAAAGGAAAATCAAAGAAATGGAAAGTTTAAATCGGATTGTTCATGATAGATTGTGACTAGTGGATTATGTTAAAAATAAAAAAGGGGGTTGACAAGAAGCTTTGTATTTCCAAAGAATTAATTTAATGAGCTATGTAGTTTTCCAATGAAATATAAGCGGAGTCAATTATTTTTCATTATAACCTCTAAGAATTTTGGCATACCACTTTTCTAAAATATATAACCTTCGGGAGGTAATTTCTACATTACCGTTCTATCAAATTAGGAGCATCGGAGAGAACTATGTCTACTCAATAGGTTTGCTAGGATTTTCTCCCCTCTCAGATTTTCGAGGCAAGTAAAATGGATGAGACAGTGTATCTGACAAAGGGAAATAGCGGACTCTCGGACTCCAGGAGTCTACTGGAGTGCCATGGAGTCCTGTGGACTCCCGGAGCCCCAATATAAGCCCGCTATATAAGATTATCGTTGGACAACGTTATTAGAGATCTTGTATTAATTGTTGATGCATAGTAATAGGTTTTCATACAATAGCAACACCTACGAACTTCTAGACTTCCGAAGTCCAATGGAGTCCACTATTTTCCCCTTGGTATCCATTCCCTATAAACTTACGTAACCTTTCTTGAAATGTTCCAGTTTACATAGTGAGCATAACGCAAGGATGTAGCAAGCCTTCGTAGGACCGAGGGGTGGATAGCCTTGGTTTTATTAGGATCGTTATATACACTTGAGATAAAGGAAGCTTAAATACCACACAGAGCCAGGAACATAGATAATGGCTTAAAATTCTATGTGTCCGCCTGCTAAAACAGAAGGAAGGTCCAAGGAAAGCCTAAATCCAGGAATCAAAGAACCTGGAGGTAACAGAAGAACTAAGGAGGGTATATCAGGTATTCAAGCTATCCTATCTTCGAGAACGCTATATCAGTGACTTAGTTCGACCACTAAAGCACTCTCGTCTAAATCTTACCTTAATATTATCAGTTATTCAATCAACTTCTAGGATCTCCCATATAGTATTGGGTGGTAGTATAAAAATTTTGAATACAAAAGGAGTGGTATTGGCCTCTGGCGCTTAATCTAGAGACGCCATATGCAGATTTTTTCGCCATTCGCCATTTTTCACCTAATGCAGATTTTGACTATGCTTTTGAACTTTTTTCGAAAAGCAAACGTTGATTGCGAGAGAGAGAGATAAGGATAGAACAGAAAGAAGCAAAGCACAAAATAATGCTACACAGTTGATAAAATCGAATACTTGAACTTTGAATTCAAATGCAAAGAATCCAACGGGTCGATTATCTATGTTTCCATTCATTTTCATGATTATCATATCTAAGGAAATATTGATTCTGAGAAAATCCGATGCCTCGCCTAAATCACAAAAGATTAACAGGTCCCTTAACTTCCATTTTGAAGGGGATAGTTTGGGCTAGCTATCGATGTAAAAAAGCTAATATATTGTTAAATTTTCGCGTTATTAAACGGTTTCCAAAGGTCTCTTAAAGACCAATTTTTGATATGTTTTATCAAAGTGTTTCTGCTTACGAAAGGATGCTCTCAGAGATCGGCTTTCGAATGGTGAAAATCGTATGACTTCAACTCATTCCATTTTCGAGATATTTGGAAACAGTCACTGGTCTTTTATTTTGAAATGGATAGTAATGATGTAAATGAACCAACACATTTCAGAATGTCCAACCACTATCTTACTAGTTTCATCTACATGCGAAAGCGATCCAGATCCGTTTATTTTCGACATGAGATCTTGTTCATCCACTATAACCGGTCATTTCAACGACTTTAGTGTTTCAGCAAGTGAATAACCTTTAAAAATTCGTTGTAGCGCTGTTTGAATGCTGGTTG
The DNA here is from genome assembly GCA_905250885.1 of Didymodactylos carnosus. NCBI lineage: Eukaryota > Metazoa > Rotifera > Eurotatoria > Philodinida > Philodinidae > Didymodactylos > Didymodactylos carnosus. The sequence goes on along the minus strand of CAJNOQ010005727.1, from coordinate 3,897 downwards.
GGCATCATTTTCAATCTCTTTGGATCTCTGGTTTGTACTTCAAAGAGAGGAAAATAGAATAATCGCAATATCAATATGTTCAACAAATAATAATATTAATTTTGAAAGAATAGTTAGATGGAGTATTATGAAAAGTATTTGTTCTTGCTCGATTTTTGTTTTTTACTACGTTTTGCTAAAAGTGAAGCATATGGGAAACTCAAGAGGAAACAGCTGATTGATATCAGCCCCAAACCCGTCGAAAATCGCCCGAAATCAATTGACTTTCAGTGATTCTTTCCGCTATGACTTTCTGTGACTTCCAATGACTCCCGGTCATTTCCGGTGACCTTCCATTTGGTGAAAATCGACGAAAGTCGGTGAAAAGCGGAAAATTCCAAAAATCGGCTGTTTCTCCGTTGGTGAAACCGTTTTTTAAAATAAAAAGGTTTTGAAACTAAACATTACCACTTTTATAATTAGTCAAAATTCACAAACCTTAGTAAATATGCGTCAGGGTGATATATATGAATTAAAACGAACGCAATTTGTTTCCCAAAATCGAGTTCGTTTTAATTCATATATAGCAACCTAGCTAATATATATCTCAAGCGAATTATATTAGCATTCTAATTGTAAGTTGTGAGTTTGTCAAAAGTGTATTGCTGATAAGAATTGCAATACAGCGTGAAGAAAGACCAACTAATATTTATCATCGAAACAATACTTTGTCTTAACAAGATTAAGAGTAATTTAGAGATAATTTTATGGATGTTGTTCATCAACGTTTGTAATTTGGATAACTTATACTGTTGATCGAAATCTTGACTTTAGTCGTTGTTTGAATTTGTCCTCTTTTAATCTCATTTGTCGTCGATTTTTGAGTGGAACGAGATAAAGCCAGAGAAACATGACAATATGCAGTAGACCATAGATGGAAAAGAAGCCAATAAACACGTAACGATCGATGAGAACGTAAAAATCGTTTGGTTGTACCTTTATGTACTGTTGACTTAAGAACGTTAATGAGCCAACGATCGAATGCCATATACACAGCAATATCAATACTGATATTGAAACGATGGCATATTTATCCAGTGCTGTCAAATAGGATATAGTAGGCTGAAAGAAATTTAACATTTTTAGAATGTTTTTCAAAATACTCTTTTAAGCTGAATTGAGTACTTTTGCTTCGCCAAATAAAAATATTTTTACTTCCAACGTTTTGATCTAACAGTTAGATCTTCTTCACGGATAAGAAAGTAAAATACTTATTAAAAGTTGTTAAACATTTAAAACACATTTAGTAAATAAACATTCGATATTTTCCAACCATATGTGTTAGGTGTTAAAACTGAATTCTGATCATAGAAACAGAATGTTGATTTTACCTCTTTCTACGGACACCTAGTAGAAATTTCTTTCGCATGATAAAAAGAAAGAAAAAACTAAAGAAAGCACGAAACGAAGACTAGAAATACAGTAGATGTAAAAAGTTTTCGTACGGTTTTCTTTTCGATTGTTGGACTCGAACACTGCTACTGAGAAAAACTGGAAATAGTGATTTGAGTAGCTGAAGATGTGGCCTATCGAGTGAGATAGGCAACAAAATTGTACCAGAAACTGTTGAAGAAGGATTTTAGAAAATCTACAAAAACTCCAAGCGCGATGATCAAGGGCCAAAAAATCACCGGAATTTCGGATCGGGCCGAAAGTCCGGGACAAAAAATTCGTGGACCGAAATTCATGTAACCCCTTTCAGTCAGCGCTGACTTATCATGAAATGAATGTCATTTAATGAAAAAGCATGGTGAAAAGCTCGGATACGTCACATTTGGTCAAAAATGTTTACTCTATCCGATGACATCGTTTTCAAAAGTTTCTATCTCCGAGACTTGATTTTTTTGTAGGTTTTCTAAAATCCTTCGCTCCTAGAACCCTAGTACAGCAGTTTCTGATACAATTTTGTTGCCTATCTCACTCGATAGGCCACATCTTCAGCTACTTAAATCACTATTCGCGCTTTCTCTTAGTCGTCGTGGTCAAGTCCAACAATCGAAAAGAAAGTCGGCGGAAACTTTTTACACCTACTGTATAATGTGAAAGTAAAATTAAACTTAAAATGACATATTCGAAAAAGCAACCCCGATCTTTCATGTCAGATATTTTTATTAGTTAATTAACCCCTAGTTAACGATCATTGCACGTACTCATAAGCTAATCGGGCAAGAAATTATCATTAATAATTAAACTGAGTTTATCGAAAAAGATGGAGTAAAAAACTCTCAAGAATCAACGATTGCTACACTTCATAATCTGTTCTCACTTCCTTGAAAGACGTCTACTTAATTGCCTACTTTTCTGTTCTTTTCCTTTTTTGTACCCTTATTAAATCAAATCTGGCGTCATTCATTTATTCTGATAATGACGAGTGAACATCGTCGAAATATCAAAAATAAATCAAAATAATAGCACTGTGATTTGTATTAACCATGTTTGCAGCAGTTCTGTATTTCCTACTACGTTTTTACAATATTACTGCTTTACCAAAATATTTTACGATTAATATTGTATAGAGTTTTACATTGAATTTTCTTAAAACGTGTCTTCGTTTTTCCATCACAATAAGTCGATGTGAAATAACGATTTACACTAGGTTGTGCATTGACGTTGTTCTAGTTATTCATGATAGTATTTCATTTTTGCCGATATTTTGCAGTATTTTGGTTATTAAACGTTTCAGGTAGCCGCTATTGTCGATCATTTTCTCCAAAATTATCTTATCCTGCTTATTTTCTTTGCTGTTATCCATTTGATCACATTTGTGACTATATTTTGTGTAATAGCATAACGATGATCCGACTCAAAATCTAACACTCTAGAATTTGCTGTTTATTTTCTAACCCAACTCGTCTGTACTATTTTACCGCTTTTTCAACGAAACCTAGTGGGTTGTAGGTTATCGATGATGCTGATTCCGAATACGAATATGAGAGCTGCTCTTAGGGCTTTGAAGATCCGATTTTCTGGAAAACCAGTTTTTAAAAAGAACTGAGCAAATTAACCAAAGCATTTCTTAATGCGCCATGCTTGTAGCCTGCGCATTTCTGATTAAAATGAGGCCTCGCCCAACTCTACATGACTTTCTTTGCAAAGTTATAGACTTTACAAGAAAAGCCCTAATTATGCATTGTCAATTCAAAGCTACAGACATACGAAGAAATTAATTTAGGGCTTTTCTTGTAAAGCCTATAACTTTGCAAAGAAAGGTCATGCAGAGATGGGAGGGGTCTCATTTTAATCAGAAATGTGCGGGCTACAAGCATGGCTTTATTAAGAAAAGCTTTGGTTATCTCTCAGAGTTTCTGAAAACTGGTTTTCCAGAAAACTGGATCCTTGAAACCCTAAGGGCAATTCCCATATTCATCTTCGGAATCAGCATCATCGATAACCTATAACCCACTAGGTTTCGTGAAAAAAGCGAGGGGCACTTAAAAACGTTCCCTCATCAGCCTAGTGGTGGGACCGGCACGGTAAACTGGTGATCGATTTGCCGGTACCGGTTAAAGGATTTTCACCTAATTTCTCGTACGTACTAGTATCCAATTTCGCATTAATTTCTCAATATAAGCAACTACTTTCATCACAACGACTTTACTTCCCTTATTAGATGGTATAATAATGATCTCTCCATCCGATTTTAATATTTTAATTGCTTCCGTTGACTGTTTGAGAGATTTTCATAACTCCACTTCTTACCAGACTCGAGCTGTTCTTCTAACACTCGCTTAATCTCACTGGCAATATTCTCTCTTTTCTATAAACTATTTCTATACGAACCTTTTCTCTTTTTATCATCTTTTATCTCTCAGTCGTCGTGATCGAGTCCAACAATCGAAAAGAAAATCGTACGAAAAC
>CAJNOQ010005726.1:0-14769 GCA_905250885.1 Didymodactylos carnosus | reverse complement strand
TAAAGAGGCTCAACTTTGCACGAAAACATAGCAGAAAATGAATACGTTAGATTTTCTGCTTTTCTGTTTAAAGAAAAAAACAAGAGAAGAACGAATTCTATATTTTCATTAAATGTTCATCTTTTATATATGCAACAAATGTTGTGTGCGGAATAGAAGAATAGAGAAATAGCGACCGACCGGAATACATTTTGACATGCTCTCTAAGTAGTCATCGGAACTGCAATAAAGCCCAGTAGGTCACGCATAGCCTGTCTTAGCCTGTTCTGTCCTGGCAGGTTAGGACAGGTTTAGAGTAATCGATCAAGATGGACCAAAAACCTTGACAATTACATGGAAAAGTCAACAGAAGTTTAAATAACACTAGACGAAAAAAGAGCAATTACAGTTGCGTGCGCCAGGTATTGTTCATTTGACTTGCGATAATTTAACAGCATTGAAGGAAAAGGATTTCAATTGTTGTGTCAAAGCCTGATTGACGTCGGCTATCGATTCGGCATTGCCAAAAAGGGCATTCCTTCAGCACAATCCCCACTACCGGATCCAACTAATGTTTCTCGAACAGTTCGTCAATTAGCCACTGAATATCGAACGAAAATGAAGAATATGTTATTTGAAGATTTGAAAACTGTGAAAATGATTGGCGTGTTAACAGATTATTGGAAAAATTAGGGTACTTCAGAAAGCTATCTAACAGTCAACATCCATTATACAAAAGACAGAAGAACAGTCACATTCATGTTGAAAACGTTGTTATTTACACAATCAAAAACGGGCGATAATACCCGAAAAGCTATCCTTTCAATGTTATTGAGCTATGATATCGATCCAGATTGTGTACATAACAGATAATGGTTCAAATTGAGTGTGCGGTTTAAGTAAGTGATATTACTTGTCTGAAATCATTTGTCATTTGTCTAAAAAGACTTTTTCCGTAGAAGGAGAAGTTCATATTCGATATATTTGTCACCGCCTCAATTTGACTGTACAACACAGTATCAATGCATGTTCGGCAGTAGAAACGTTAATTAGAGCGTGTCGTTAATTGTGTACTCATTTCAAACAATGTGAAATGAACCAATCGTTATCAGCAATTCTCAAAACGGATTGTGAGACACGATGGAATTTCAGTTATAACATGTTGAATTCGATATCGGAAAACTTCGAAAAATGTGAAAATCTATTGATTGAGCGAGATGAAACAAACTATCTTGACAAAATCGAAAATAAACTCGTTCCGGACTTGGCTAAATTTTTATCAAAACGTCAAAGTCGCGAGCGAAATTATCTGTCGATTCATCGCCTACTCTGCATTTGGTGTTATCCTGGTTCAACGAATTGAAAGCATATTGTGAAGACAAGGAGTTATAGTTAGTTACTGCAACTCTGACGGTTTCGCAGTCAAAAACAAAACTGCTCTGAGTAAGATTTAGACTGTTCCTCCGCCTTTGGTAACGAAGTATCAATATTTTCGAGAGGTGTTTCGAATAATTAGCATTTAGTGGAGAGGCAATGTCATGATTCGGTTCTGATCACAACATTATCAAAAGAAAACTAAGGAGGAAAAAGCCTTTTTATTGATCCATCTTCTTAATGCTTTTGTTAATTTCTGTAAGAAGAAAAAGTAATAGAAAATTACTACGGTGCACTCCGAATAATATGAAAGTTCTCGACCGGTACGTCAACAGCATCGTCTCGAATGTTCATACCACCCTTCACACTGGTCTAACGATCATTTAGTTCGATAGCAATTTTGGCATCGGTATTAAAGCATGGATAATCCTCTTGAGCCATTTGTTTTTGTTTCGAAGACGACAAGAAATTACGTAGGACTCTCGATCTTCGCAATTTTAAAAGAAATTTTACGAGACAATTAACCAACATATGGACATGACAAAAAATAAATATATCTGAAAATGTTTTTATTAGATTCTACATCCAAAATTATGGTTATGACTTTAAGGAAACCAGTTTTGAAAACTTTTCTGAGGCGTTATTATCAATGCTTAGTTTCTGCAAAAATGTTATTTTTCATTTTTTCATTTTTTTAAACTTAATATTTGATGTAACTTTTCAAATGAATCAACTACTAGTGGTGAAGTAATGATTTTTTACATAATTCAGTTGAAAATATCATTGATGAAGAAGAGACTACATTCCTTAAATAAAAAAAAGCTATTTTGTACAGAATTTGATGATAAAAAAGTCTTTTAAAAAGGATTAACTCCACGGATCTATGAAACATGAGAAAAATAACAAATATAAAGTGTAATATTCTTTTTGACGTCTTATATTTAAAGCTACTAAGTTTATTTAAATCATTACTCCTCTTTTTATTTAATAAAGAAATAAACTCTAAATATATGTCACTGCACGTTGAAATATTCGGTAAAAGAGAAATGAACAGAGATTTTGATTGATGTGCAATATCCTGTAAAAATAGCGCCACTGAATCTCTATTGACACTTTGATGTTGATTATGACACAAGATGCTGTTTCTATACTCTCTTGCTCCTCAATCTATTGTTGGAGGCATTATTTTGATGATTCATTACAGTTTCTTTACTTCTATTGGCCTCGCCGATGATTGTGAATGTCATCATTTATTTCATATAATGCTTGCTTGCAGTCACGAGAATATAAGTGAAGAAAATACAGACACAAATATAAAATGGATATAAACACTAAAAATACTATTCAATAAAGGAATAAATGTGTTTTGATCACCAAAAAAGTAACTTTTGATCACCAAATTTATTAGCAGTGAAATGATCACCGAAAAATAAGAGTTTTGATCACCAAATCAATTAAAGAAGTTTTAATTAAAGAAAATATATTCAAGAAGAATGTATAGCAATTTAATAGAAAGAAAATTAATTGCAAATTAATTAGTGGACAGACAAGAAAAAGAATATAAAGAGAATATATACAAGAAGTATGAACAGAAATATGAAAGATATATGAAATATGTCAACAGTTGACGGTTTTCAAAATTGTATTGTCAACGGTCACGTTTTTTAAAATTTCATTGGTTTTGTCAACTCACAAGAGCTATAAATACCTGCCATATACTATAGACGATACCATTCCATCACCCAAAAAAGGTTCGTACAGCTTTAGCTTTGTTGCTGTAAAGTTAGTATTTTTGTTGTACATTTCTTCTTTAATTTAAATTTTCGGTAATTGGTTTGGTGATTAGTTTTTTTCTACTTTGTTCATATTTCTGTTCATACTTCTTCCTGTATATATTCTCTTTATATTCTTTTTCTTGTCTGTCCACTAATTAATTTGCAATTAATTTTCTTTCTATTAAATTGCTGTATATTCTTCTTGAAAATATTTTCTTTAATTAAAACCTCTTTAATTGATTTGGTGATCAAAACTCTTATTTTTTGGTGATCATTTCACTGCTAGTAAATTTGGTGATCAAAAGTCACTTTTGGTGATCAAAAAACTTGATACCCTTCAATAAATATGATATAGAAGCATTCGTTCAACATGATAAAAATATACGAATAGTTTTTAGTTAACTTTTCATTTTGGAATTATTACAAAACAATCGGCAGCAGTATTTTGAAATACATAGCAGTAGGTTGAAAACTGTTTATCGAACTTTTAGAAGTCTGATTAAGATAAGTTCGAAGATTTAGATTTTCTTTTTTGTTTACTCCATGCTAATCTAGCACAGAAAAACTTATTTCTATTTCGTGCATAAGATCTCTGCATGAAGACATCTTATGATGTACGATAGGAAAAGGTCTTTGTGATCGAAGTAGAAGGTCAATCTCAAGAAAGAAAAATGATTTTATTTTCATTCTTAAGAGAAAAGAAGCATCTTGAAAACAGTCGAAGAGTTATAAGTACTTGATCACAATAATTTGAAATTTTTATATGTGTTTGTCGAGCAACATATTCTTTATGACCTTTACGCAAACTAATAATGTTGTTGCTCAAATTTAATTCAGACAAATATTTTATTTTTGCTTTTCCTTTTTATCACTAGTCAACGATCAGCTCGGTTTGAAGAGCTGAATCAGCTATGCAGTTTTATCAGGCTTGAATCCGAGTCTTCTGCTTTGCCTCTTACAGATTCACAACTGAATACCTTTAACAGAGAGAGCTTTCAGGAATGATTCAAGTAACCACATGATGATGAGGACTTAGGGAGTGCGCTTAATAGTAATATCTTCCTATCCATAACAACACTTCTTAAAGAATTAGAATTCTACTATTCGAAATTTTTCTCACAGTTTAGAAATCATTACTATCTAATAACTAATCCATAGCTGAAAAATCTAACAGACATTAGCTCTGTATTTTTGTCAATTGTCTTTTTCAGAAAATTCAGTCCTGATTCCGTTACCAGATTCAGAGCTGTTCAGAATTTTCATTGCTGAATCAGAAGATACATGTTAATGAAGTTTTATTCAGCCCTGATAGAACTGCAAAACTGATTCAGCTTTTCAGACCGAACTGATCGTCGACTAGTGATGTAGTATAATCATTATTGTTTTCAAAAGAAAACGTGCACACTTACATAGATGAAATACAATTTTTTTTTCTTCTTTCTTTACACTATATACAAAAGGTAAATCAAATGCAAATATGAAATCATGTTACGTCTCTCCTCGTTAAAGAGAACATCACGCATATGTAATGTGTAAGTAATGAAATTTCACTTTGGCCATCAGGTAGTTATTAATGCTCCAATAGACGATGTATTTCATAAATTAACATCAATTGATTATCTTGAGCGAGTTATTTATTTATCTGACTTAGCATCAGACTTTAAAGTTATTGCGAAGGAAAACGATTATGTCTTTAATTATCAATTTTGTGAAAATGTTTCGTCATTCTTCGGATTAATTAAAAACAAAATAACAATTATTGTCAAACAAACTGCTGATCCTCAAGCGAAAACATTATTATATGAAAGTAATGTTAACAATGGTATGGTGACAACTGTCAAACGACGATCGTTTACAGCGCTGAACGAACAGAAAACACAAGTGAGTGAAACTGTTGATGGTGAATGTTCTTTTATTTACCAACCATTAGTGAAAACGAAAGGACATCAAGCACATTGCGAACACATGGAAAAATATCATACATTATTCGACAGCATAACAGAAGAAAAGAACAATATATGAAATACTTTTGCTTTTGATAATAAATCGATATTGAGGAATTTTCTGGATTTCGAAATCTCTTACAGAAAAATAACATTGCCGCAATATTCGTCGTAATTAAAATAATTTCACAGTCATTGAATAGTTAGAGAAAAGTATTAAATCAGTTTAGTACAAGGTGATTCAAAGGCTTATCTTTAAATCAGCAAAAATCTTCTACTAGAGAAAAATTCACAAAAATATGACGCGGTCTGTTACTACTTAATTGATAACAGTTTTTTATTAGTTCTCTTATTTCTAAAATTCCTTTCATCAAACCTATCGCAGTGCCTACATGTTCCATCTAAATCAAACTTTCAGTAAATATTGATCAGGTCAAAGTATAGTGATGAAACTTTTCTCCCCATTCTACTTATCTTGTAGTGATATGTAGCCATACGATGATGACTCATACAATCGAGAGCCAGTTGGATGGATGGATATTCACCAATGCACTTGACGTTAAAAAAAGAGACTCAGTTTTGCGGAACTTTTTCTAGTACATATTATAGCTGATACCAAGACCTTTTAGAATATATATTCAGAGTTCTCTTACCAGAAGCCGTTACTGAGATATTAGTGTTTTTCAAAAAATCGATCTTACATAAGGAAACGAGATTAAGGAGCCATTTTCAGAACCTGTAGACCATTCCGTCAGTTTTTTTGGCTGGAAAATAATACGGAGATACAAAATTGGGACAAAAATCTGTATATTAATCAAGCACTTCAACAACTCTAAGAATTTTAATACTGTTGCCATGACAAACAGTTTTTTGAAAAACACTGATATCTCAGTAACGGCTTCAGGTAAGAGAACTCTGAATATACTCTAAAAGATCTTGATATCAGCTATAATATGTACCAGTTAAAATTCCACGAAAATCAGTCTCTTTTTTTAGGTGCATTGATTGTTCTGCCACTGCTTCATGTCAAGAGATCACCTACCATAGAATTAACTACTCTTTTTTTCATAGAATTTATTGATACGTGACATTTCGGCTTGATTAAGCCATCATTTATCAAAGTAAGATAGCAGTAGTGAATGATAGAGCCAAGATCAAAATCAATAAAACAGAATGAAGGAAGGACTAATATGACTACATCTGAAAATATCAGCGAAGAAAACACAGACATATCCAAAATTATGAAAATGAAATATCTCAGATATCGCATTATCCATGACTCCCATTATTTCATTAGTCAGTTTGACGCGTAAAACAAATGAAATGTGCCAAGATTTTACAACTATCGATGGCTGCCAAATTTTCTTTAGTCAATTTCATTCGTAAACAAAATGAAATATGCCAACATTTACAATTATCGATGACTCCCATAATTTCTTTAGATAGCTTGAAGCGTAGAGAAAATGAAGCATGCCGAGATTTAGCAGTATCCATGACTCCCATCATTTCAGTAGTAAGTTTGAAGCGTAACGATTTAGAACTATGGGTGACACTCATTGTGGGAGTCATTGATAGTTGTAAATCTTGGCATATTTCATTTTCTTTACGATGGAAACTCACTGAACAAATTATGAGGGTTATCGATAGTTGTAAATCTTGGCATACTTGATTTTCTTTACGCTTCGAACTCACTGGAGAAATTATGGGAGGGATGGATACTGCTAAAGCGTGGAATTTTCGATTTTCTTTACGAATGAAACTATTTCTTTGTTTTATATACTATCAGTTTGTTTCAGCGTTTTTAATTTTTAGGGTTCAGCAGACGAAAGAGGTATTTTCATTTGCTGAGAAGTATATGAGATTAAAATGATGACCTTCTTTTTTCCAAATGATTTACATGATTCAGTTTTCATTTGTTTCATGAAATGGCCCAAACAACTGTGGATAATTGTGCGCTCCAAATCATCCCGGCTTGCTGTTGAATTAATGATTCTCCAACATCAAGCAAACTTCTTAAAACATATTAAACGTAGTGAAGGTTGTGTTGTCATTTCTTGTAGAAAACCAGGTACCGCAGCTCCTGATTGAATATTAATTTTTGTTCTCTATACATTTTTTCTAGACTTTCTTTTTCATTTGGATCGTCACATAACACTACATTGACTTCGCTACTAATTTTTTGAATTATGGCTGCTGTTGTACCATATGATGTTCTATTACCAGCTGCTTTTTGTTTCTCTGTTAATTTTTTTAATTGCTCAAGGTATAATCCACCTGCTGATATTCCCAGTTCACACTGTGTACGAAGATTTTTTCTTTCAATTTCTCTTATATAACGAGCTTGAATTTCTGATGTACTGTGTTTACAATTACCACTAAAATTTAATTTTAATGTACGGTCACATGATAGAGTAATTTTAAATGTCCATGGATACTGGGTGAATGTACAATAACCTCGAGCAGAAAAAATAACATCATTTAAGTTTTGTTTGTTGGATAGCTTTTCCTTATTCCATGTATGTCCTTTGTATGCAAATATACAATACCCGTGTACTTTGATCAGATAAAAACGGTTCATTATAAGTCCAATCTAAATGTCGCCAAGGTGAAGGTAGATTTTCTTTTTCAGCTTCTTTATCACTCATTTTTTTCTTTTTTACTAATAATATTAATTCCAGATGTTCCTCCGACATTAACCGGAACATCAATTCATAATGTCAAATTTAACTACAGGCGATTGATCGGGCCGGTCAAGCGGCACATCACAAAAGAGGTGTAACTATGAATATGTTTGGAAAGAACGAGACTGTATAAATCACTGCTTCTTTAGAAATTTATTTTTAAATAAGCTTTTAAATTTTAGTGAGTTAAAAATTCAGTTTTTTTCTGATAGAAATTGTAACCGTATGGTGTTGAAAAGATCAACTATTGACTGATTTATAATTTGACGGTAAAGTAGTAGAAATTAATTGACTGATTCTCTAAATTTTAGCTTGATTGTCTAAAATATTCTTTAGATCAAATGTTGTTTAGAATATTTTTCTCTTTTTTCATCTCGTGATTTTGATCTTGAAAGTATCTTCTACACTTTATTGAAAAGCACAGAAAGTTTATTAATTAGTTTTATAGTTTATTGATAGATTTTGAGTAAACCGTAACTCTGATGAAAAAGAAATTTAAAAATATTTTAGGTTACTAATAAATTATTGAACAAAATTAGGGTATTTTTTGTTTAGTAAACGGAACGTTCAATTTTTCTCTGCATTGATCCTATGTACTACTAAAATATTGATTATATTTGCAATTTTTTCCTCGTAAAATTTATCGAATTAGGTGTATGTATAATGTTAGTTGTGACAGAGGCTGCAGCAGATGAAGTGGAATTATTTGGATCAATAACAGTTTTATTTTCCAACATAATTGTTTGGTTATTGTTATTATCTTGGTTGTTCATAGATTTAGCAGAATTAATCGATTGATTTTGATCTTCTTTAATAAGACTGTTTGATTTCTCATAATCCATCGGTTCTGATGACTCCATTATTCTTTTACAATGATATGTTCCATCATGACGCTCTTTACAGTCATAATGCACTCGTATATTACAATTATCAGTTTTACATACATAATAAGGAGGATTCTTAAGTATAATTGGCCGTTTGCATAAACATCGAAGATAAATAGTATAAAAAATACCTAAAAATTCAAATATTCCGATAATCAATCTGATAACTCACTATCAATAAGCAGAGTAAAGCTTTTTTAAAATTGAAATAATGAAGGATAAAATATAGTTAGAAAATACTTACGTTTACATAAAGGAACATTGACTGTATCAGAAACTACATCGAACAGCAACCGATCAATTATTAATTTATTGAAAGAATTATCAAAATAATCTGTCAATTGTTGAATATTAAACTTAATATTTGCAATATCAGTTTTATTTTTATTTTTATCAGCATATAATTTTATTACTAGTACTGCATAGACGAGAACAAAATAAATATCTGTTTTTTTGTCAATTGGACATTGTTTGACTGGTAGTAATTCTACACGATAATATGTATAACAGGTAAAATTAACCGCTCTAGATAACATGCATATTAATCGTCGGCTAAAACCAGTGAAATGTCGATCAAATACTGTAAAATGGCGAGCTGATTTATAATTCACAAGAGTTAACCAATGTTGACCATCAAATAAGATGATGATTATCAGTTTATGCAGACCAGCTGATAATGGTTGTAATATTGTAGAACGAATATTTTGTGAATCACTAAATAGACAATGAATATTAATTAAATTTGATGCTTTTTTAATTAATTTGAGTTTTTTTCTTCAATATACTTAATAGAATTATCAGAAGGTGGATTATATATAGGTTCAATCAATTCAATATATTTCTCTATGTCAATTTCACCTTGGCAAATACCGACATTGTCTAAAAGTATAAAAATATCTCAGCAAAGTGAAGAAACAGTCACCTACTCGATCTCACCATATCCATTGTCCTCTCCATCATCTTGAGCTTTTTCTGGTGAATCAATATACTGAATATCATCGAATACATTATCTGAATCATTTAAATTCTCCGTAAATTCAAGCAAAATCCGATTATCAATATTATTTATTGCTGATGTTGTTAATTCATTTACAGTTTCCCACTGTTTCACCCCCTCGCAGCTAAATTTTTGATGATTGTGAATCGTGTATTTGCTTATCACAATAAATACACGCTGATACAGTGTCATCAAATGGTAAATTATAATCACATATTAGCTCAATACGAAATTCAAAACAGTGATTCAATTTATCGTCATCAGCTGGATGGACTTTATAATTCAGCGTGTCTCGTCTGTTTAGCAGCAACAAATTTACATAATTTCTTAATAAACCTAAATCAAATTCAATATACTGAGGTTAATTATATAATAAATCTGTTTGAGAATGACAGCTGATATACCAAGCATAAGCGAAACATACGAATAAATTCTCGTTTTCATATGATGATAATACGGTTGTTGGAGTTTTTATTATTCTAACATTAATAAATTCAATAGACGTACGTTCAAGTAGTTGACATAATCGACAATGGAGAAGACGATTAGTATATATACAGGTTTTTGATTCATAAACTATTAATCCTTCTTCTTTGTAAGTAACACATAGCCAAGTATAACCATCGAATACTATTCCAACAAGAATATCATCAGTTGTCTTGCTCTGTTTCATTAATGAGAATAATGTCATCTTTTTATTGTATAATTCAGGTATAATAATGATATATACATTAAGAATCACAAATAAATCGGTTATCTTAACAACAATCGGCTCATTATTTACATGACTGAAATGAAAAAGTAGGTCGAAATGAAATTTCTGGAAAGGATCCTCAGGTTCATATTTGAATCTTTTGGCAGTTTTCGAAAGGAATCAGGTTCGTTATTTTCTGAATATTTGGATATTTATAGGACGTGAGAATAATGAGAATAATATCATCTTCGACTAGCTACTAAAGCATTAATTCTCGAATTACAACATGAAAAATCATCATCATCAACAAGGAATAACATGTCGCAAGAACGCATTGTTGAACTTAGATACAATATTCTTAGTCCATATACAGCTTTTGTTGGTATTGAAAAACGTATTAATGCAAGCAATGCTGATATGGTCTTGCGTGAAGTACCTATTCAAATATCTGCTGACGACGAACACTTGCTAGATCAACAATTATGTTACTCTAAAATGAGTGATGATAAGGAGAAATATCAGAAAGTTCAATGTCAGTATCAAGAGACTCAATGTCATTATGAAGAGGCTGAACATCGTTATAAAGTGACTCAAAATCATTCTGAAGAGGCTCAACGTCATTATAAAGGGGCTCGACATCGTTCTGAAGACGCTGAACATCGTTATAATGAGGCTCGATATCGTTATAAAGAGGCTCGACATCGTTGTGAAGAGACTCAACATCGTTGTGAAGAGGCTCAACATTGTCATGAAGCGACTCGACATCGTTGTGAAGAGGCTAGACATCATTATGAAACTCACAGCAGCAGCGATAATGACAATCAAAATATTGTTCGTCAATTAATCAAAAAACAAAAATTCGACGGTTTATGAGATATGGATTCGAAAAGTATCGGACAGTTGATCGGAAAGCCTCTGGCAGATTTTCAACCGTGGTCAGACAATAAAGTGCTTACATCGGCTATTATTATCGTCGTGCTCGAAACACGCTTTGTTTCATTATCTTCTATGTGGTATGGTATTGTACAAAAAGCTCGTAAATATCTGAATGACATACTCAATGAAAACAACAAGAAACTTGACACTTGAAGATATTAAAAAACAACTATGAAAATCTTCTAATGATCATATAATACTTTTGTCAATTAACTGACTTGAATAAGTAATCTTGATAATTCTTAAAGATTAAGAATTTTCAATTCATTGAATAGACTAAATATTTCTACTTAGATAGATGAAATATTCACAAAAAATCAATAATGTCATCTTTCCATCATGTTTTAGTCGCCAAACATTTTGAACAATTGCATTGAATTTCAAATAGAACTTATAGACGTTTAACCACAGATCAGCTTGGTTTTTTTTCGTGAGGATTGATGGAAACAATAAGCGCCAATGGATCTGTTAATTATAAAAGATTATAGCTATCACTTACAAAGACCGACGTTTTTAAATAAATTAATAGTATCTTACGGCTTCGTCGTTTATTTTGTTAGAATAAAGAAACCAATGAAAATAACAAACCATCTTTTCTCTTATCAATGAAGTATACGTGTCATGCACAACTAGTACTTTGTGTTTCACTTATATTTTCTTTCTTTCAATGATGATATTGCATCAGTCATTCGACATTATTACGGGTATGAATCGATAAATACTGCAGGAATCCAAGATATTGAAAAATAAAATTCATGATGACTATGATGCTGATTCAATTGTTCATTTTCTAAATGATCGTTCTCGAATTTATCAAGATCTTCAACCATTAGCATCAGGTCCTGTTTTTGAACGAAATTTATTAAATAAACAAAATCTTGACTTTTCTTTACCACTGATTATGGAAATATCTGAAAAAGCTCAAAAAAGAGAAATTACCTTTGATCGTTTTGAGAAAGAAAAATTGACAATTAATAATAAACCTAAGAAGAATTAAAGCGGAAAAATAGCGAAAAGGAAAGGAAAAGCTAACCAAATTTCTTTAGAAAAGTTGTTTTTTGATTTTTTAATCTTTTGTGTGCTAAGAGAAGTACGAGAGATGAAATAAAGCGCGAGAAATAAGAAGAGAACGTTGCTTGAATAAACAATACGAAAAGAAATTGAAATTGAAAAAATATTGATTTTAGCTGATTTTCCCATAGAAAAGTCGAAAAAAATGACACATTTCTTTACAAAGCGCTGCAATGGGAAGAACTACGTTGTATCTCCTGAGAAGAATCTTTAAACAGAACAAAAAAGAACATTACCATAAAATAAAAATAAAAAACGTTAGGCTTAGAGAAAGGAGAGGAGAATATAAAATGAGAGCAATTTATATATAGGAAACTGTCTCAATAGGAGAAGACCATCTGATATCGGCTTTTTAGAAGCGAGGGAGTGGATCAGTTAAATCTATAAAAGTAAAAAAGGTAGAGGACGTAGTCTATTAGAAACGTTTACTGGTAACAATAAATTAAATAAAGGAAATCTTGACTTTTACCACTGATTATGGAGATATCTGAAAAAGCTCAAAAAAAGAGAAATTACCTTTAATCGTTTTGCCAAAGAAAAATTCGAAACTGATCAAATTAATCTTCCATTTTCTTCTGAACACGTTATTCTATTACATTTGAGAGGGTGAGGGTGAGTGTGAATATGAACAAAAATAAGTAATTCTAATAAGTAACTATTATTGCATATCTGAACATTTATCCGAAAGTATGATGAACCAGGACAGACAGGGTAAGAGGGAGTCAAGCAAACTACGACGCGTTTCGACCTTGCTTAACGGTCTCATCAGGTGGTTTCGTCTCGAAGACAATTATTCAAATGATCCGAAGAAGAATCACAAATAAATCGGTTATCTTAACAACAATCGGCTCATTATTTACATGACTGGAATGAAAAAGTAGGTCGAAATGAAATTTCTGGAAAGGATCCTCATGTTCATATTTGAATCTTTGAAAATGCAAAATTGTGCTGCGAGAGGAGTCACGCTCACCCTTCCAGAGAACAATCAACAAAAAGGTTTTTGGTCGTGATCTCACTCTCTCGTTTGATATTCCTAAACGCATCGCACTGTTTTGTGCCGACGATCGTCTTATTGTTCATGAATAGCATATTCAGCCTCGATTCAATTCCACATCCACAACAAACTTGATAGGATTCCGCCTCTTAGAGGGGAAAGGGCTCTGGGAAGTTCGGGTAATGAAGAAGAGGTTAACGAAGAAGATTTACTGATAATACATGCCCCACCGAAACCAATTAACAATGACTGGTCATTACAACGGGCCGTGGCTGCAAAATTTGAATTATTTGTGGATAAATCGTTAACAATTAGTAAATGGAATTGTGGTTTAGATAAAAGACTGAATACATGGCTCAATCCTCAACTACAGGATTGAGCCATCAGTCAGTATCTTAAAGAAAAATTTCTCTCTCGCAGCAGATTTTGTTTAGCTTCTCCAGAATCCACTAGACGCTGGTCTCGGCTTATTCACAGAGGCGCGGGACTGCGCTCATTTCTCCCTCGTTTCTAAAATGCCAATATCAGATGGTCTTCTCCTATTGAGACAGTTTCCTATATATAAATTGCCCTCATTTTATATTCTCCTCCTCTTTCTCTAAGCCTAACGTTTTTTATTTTTATTTTATGGTGATGTTCTTTTCTGTTCTGTTTAAAGATTCTTCTCAGGAGATACAACGTAGTTCTTCCCATTGCAGCGCTTTGTAAAGAAATGTGTCATTTTTTTCGACTTTTCTATGGGAAAATCAGCTAAAATCAATATTTTTTCAATTTCAATTTCTTTTCGTATTGTTTATTCAAGCAACGTTCTCTTCTTATTTCTCGCGCTTTATTTCATCTCTCGTACTTCTCTTAGCACACAAAAGATTAAAAAATCAAAAAAACAACTTCTTCATTCAACATTTTCTAGAGAAATTTGGTTAGCTTTTCCTTTCCTTTTCGCTATTTTTCCACTTTAAATCTTCTTCGGTTTATTATTAATTGTCAAACACATCACCCTCACCGACCTCGACCCTCACCCTCAATCTTTCTGTCCGACACCAAAGTGATGAGCTGAATTATTCGATCAACGATGTACTTATTCTCGATTCGACATCAACAACCAACTTCATCCCCATTCAATCTCCCAAACAAATTATCTTTTTTGAGACAATTTACCTTCCAAACAAATTATCCATTTTGAGACAATTAATTTAGATACAATTTATATCCATCTGATAAACGAATTGCTCGACAAGCAAATGATGAACTGATTCATTCGATTAACGATGTGTCTGTCTTAGCTCCGATATCAACAATAATTCTTAGTGACTGCACTGTCCCGGAAAAGCACGGTAAAAGTATGCTAATAGCACAGAAAAAGCGTGCCATTGGAAGTCCAAACTTCAATCTCCAATACGGGAGAAATAGCACACTTTTTCCGTGCTTTTGGCACGTTCGG
>CAJNOQ010005725.1:0-14772 GCA_905250885.1 Didymodactylos carnosus | reverse complement strand
GTTTTCAAAATTAAAAAAATTAATCTGAATGGATCAAGTTTGACTAATCTTTATTTGTTTTATTAGAAGGCTCAAATTATTGGTAAAAACATCGTCATTTTTTGAAAAATTGGCAAAAAAAATGAAATTCTTGCGCCCTTGTTAGTTTTCTCCTTATGATATTGACAAAAGCTATTAAGTTTTTATTATCATTCGTTTTTCTAATTTTCCATAAGGAAAATACGAACACTGACATGGTTTGGATACAACAGAGTTGACAGATGTTATTTGAAATGTACTACATGAACTTTTATTATAAATATCATTATGGTTCACCCCCGTATAAGATAATAAACTGAGCATACTCAAAAGAGACAATAAAATGTAGTTTTAAAACAGATAATAAAGTGTAACGTTTAAATTGAGACAACGAATCTTAGTATTCCAAAAAGGATAATAAAGTCAAATATTCCAATTGAAATAATAAAATTTGTGCACTTTATAACAACTATCGATTTAGAAAAATACATGTTAATAAAGATTCAAGCATTCTGTTCAAATGTACAACAAATAAATGTTCAGCATAGATTACAATTGATATAAATAATAATATAATTCGAAAAAGTGGTCAACATGATCATGAAGCGAGGATGGAAGAAGAAATTCGAAATTTTATTCGAGGAATGAAACGCAAACTGCAAGAAAATCCATCGTGATTCGTTGCCTCGTATTTTAAATCATCGTGATTCGTTACCTCGTAAAAATTCAACTCATCGTGATTCTTTATATGGTAATTTAACTCAACGAGATTCATTGCCTCGTAATTCAACTCAACGTGATTCATTGCCGCGTAATTCAACTCATCGTCTATCATTGGGTCGTAATCGTCGACAATCGTCAATGAATTCGATTCCACGTAATCTTGATCGTCGATTTATTCGTTATGAGAATACATTTCGAATGGAACCAGATGATGATCGACGAATTGAAATTGCAAATGTGAAACGTATTGGAAATCTGGTTGTTGAAAGTGCGATAAAAGATTATCAATATGATCCAAATAATGCCAAGTTGTTTACATCCCGTTTATCTGAACAACTACGATATCATATGAAACAATTACCATCTAATCGTTTTAAATACGTTATACATGTTTGTATGGGTCAAAAACAAAATCAAGATTTAAGAGTGACAAGTCGATGTTTATGGGATTTAAAATGTGATAGACATGTCACAATTGTTAAAGAAACAAAAGATTGTTATTTAACAGTAACAATATTTTGTATTTATTCAGAATAAGAATTATAAAGTATTTTTAATATACAAGAAACTTTTTACAAATAAATAATACTAGCATAAAATGCATTTATACATTTTTTTTCCTTCAAATACTGAATTTGACCAAATCGTTGTTTATTCTCCTTATGTGAAAGAAGCTATTCACGCGTGATGTTAGCGTTATCGGAATAATAGATAATTCCTAGATTAGGAAACAATACGACTTGTATTTTATTTTCCTATTTTATTTTCTATCATTTTTCTACATGTTATATTTGATATACAGGGGTGGCCCAAAAATGGCTTTACCGAGGTAGACACACATTATTTTGATTGAGCTTGTTTTTATATCAAAAGATTTCCCCGTTGAATTCTCCACAAAAAATGTACTCTTTTATTGTAAAATCCGAAAATGCAAAATACTTGGAGAAATTGTGAGAATTACCAAAATGCAGAAAAAATAAATGGACTTTCTCCAAGAGAGCGAAATTTTTTCCAAAAATGGTTTTACAAGCATTAAAATATAGTTTTAGTATAGTTTTGTGTAGTGTCAAATACGCTCTTTCTCGTCGTGTAGAATGAAAATCATTTGAATCTCAATATGCGACGCAAAGATTAACTTCTCAGCAATCAAATAAAAATAGAAAAAGTTATTACCTTTTTTTTTGCGCGGTGAATCAAAACAAATTTTTTTTTCCAAATCTTAGAGATCCGATCATAACGACTAATCACTTGTTTTCAAAATTAAAAAAATTAATCTGAATGGATCAAGTTTGACTAATCTTTATTTGTTTTATTAGAAGGCTCAAATTATTGGTAAAAACATCGTCATTTTTGAAAAATTGGCAAAAAAAATGAAATTCTTGCGCCCTTAATTCTAACTGCAAATTATTTAAATTATGGATGAAAAATACGGCTTTTCAAGACGTACGTGGTGACTACTTCAGCTTTCCTCTCTCGTAAACTTTTAGCAGATAATACTAAAAAAAACTGTTAATTACGTTTATTTTTTCTACATTTTGGTAATTCTCACAATTTCTCCAAGCATTTTGCACCTTCGGATTTTACAATAAAAGAGTACATTTTTTGTAGAGAATTCAACGGGGAATCTTTTGGTATAAAAACGAGCTCAATCAAAATAAAAATGTACAGAATGTGTGTCTACCTCGGTAAAGTCACTTTGGGTCACTCTGTAGTATTTTATCAAGGTTTTTAGAACATTTATTACTCCTAACTTTCATTCTCTTACATGAAAACTTTTAAGGCTTTCCTTTGTCAGACGTTTAAGTTTAAAGTTGGTTCTCCTTTGTAGCCATAAGTTCAATGATACAGCGAAAATATGACATTCTGTTATGTGCATATAACATTTCATTTTCTTATCTTATTATTAAAACACCGATAATTATTTCTTTTCGTATTTAGTTCTTTAGTCATAGTAATCCAGGATTTTTCGTAGAAAATCATCATTTCTATATCTTTATACGAATTTCCGGTCATTGCTTCCCGTCACCCTCATATACCAGTCATCGTTTTTACTTTGATCCATGTTAAATCCTTCAAAATGAACGGTATACTTTTGCATGTTAGAAAATAGAGTTGCAGGGCATCCATTCATTATTAATGTGATGCGAAGCATAGCGCATTATCGTGGTCATGTGCGTCGTTTTATGCCTAGATCAGAAAAAGTGTCATTTTCTGTGACAATTTTTCCGACAAGTACAAGTGCTGTTTCAAAAAATTGAAAAACAAGCAGATAGAATCAGGGCTGAACGTTGGAAGGTCCCTTTCTCAGGTTGTTGGGATGTTGCGTGCGCTTTCTAAGGCATCTGAAAGTAGGTGGATTGAATGTTATGTACTTAACGGGTGTCCTACAAAGAATGGAACGTTTTTGTTTTCGCTATAACTCCGTCAGTTTTTATTCGATCGAACCAATTTTTTTTTAGAAAGATTCGTCATTAAATTCTCTACAAGAATATGTCCAAACTTTTGTTGTAAAACATAAAGAAGAAAAATTATATAAAGAATACTGAGAAGCTTTAACATGTCCAACTTTCTAAAGTAGTTTTTCTTGGTTTTCCTGAACAGTTTTGCCTTTTTTTCTATCTCTTTCGCAAATATGATAACATGACAGAGTAAGTTTTTCGAGCACAGCAAAGTGCGCCCTTTCGCTTGATCTACAATGAAGTCCGTCTCAACCAAGTGTTATGAGGTAAATACTACTTTATTAAAACTGAGCCGAAATGACATAAAACTTTGCTTATTTTACGCATTACATCCGAATGAAGGACTATATTCAAACTCTAAAGTTTTAGTCTAATGCGCCATTCATTTCTCTTCAAATTAAAAGACAAGCCAAGCTGGAAAGATTAATTCTTGATCGACTCATGTAAATTTTCTGAGAACCCCAAATCGCTAATTTAAAAACGTGATTTTTGCGAAATCTGAAAAAAGAAATAATTCGCCTATGCAACAGGTACTGATGCAAAACATTTTCTAACATAGTTGAACGATAGAACTTTTCAAGCGCTACAAAATGACTACTTGTTTCTTTTGTAGGTTCAAAAATCCAACGAATGGAACCAAAAAGACAATTTTTTGTCTAAGAAAGTTGAACATGTTGAAGCGTCTCAGTATTCTTTATATAATTTTTCTTCTTTATGTTTTACAACAAAAAGTTTTGACATATTCTTGTAGTGAATTGAATGGCGAATCTTTTAAAACAAAAATTTGGTCGATAGTGTCAAAACTGACGAAGTTATAGCGAAAATAAAAATGTCTCATTCTCTATGGGACAGCCGTTAGAAATTGTTCAAGAAAATCGGTAATTGATCGTAGTGTACAGGCGCCTTATGAAGTTTGCTAGTGAGTGGTATCATATTGATTGAACTTGTATACGCATTACTGTGTTATAGATAATTGTGACACAACTTTATTTTTCAAGACACTAAATTGTGTGATTTGCTTCGCACTGTATTCGCAGGTCTCGCGTGGCGTGATTGCCATCTAGTGTATCTTCTTTCCTAGTATTTATATGCATAAAGTAGATCATTCGTCATACTAAAGTTGTGTTTTTAGAACTTATTATTTTTTTTTTTTACACAGAGAAATAGATTACAAAATATACAGAATTAAAGAGATCCTTTATTGACTGCATTCATAAAGGCTATTTCTTGTTCTGTTGATGTTCTGTTTAAAAATTGATTACGTTCCGGTATACGTGCAAATAGTGATATACGTTCAAAATGATTTTTAGCTATACCATTTAAGGATGAGAGTACATTTTGATCAATATACTGAGATTTTGATATGTAGTTTTCAATTAGATTTTTTACTAATAAATGATGATCAATATTTTCTGAATGAATCAAACATATTACGATAGTAATTTGCAATTGAATTGGTAATTGTTCATAATTTTTAACTAAATCTAGAGCAATATTTCGAGCAATTTCATCATATTTATAAGCCATATCACTTCCACGAAATATATTTCGTGTTATTTGATCATATAGTATAATCATACCCATACTTTCAATAATCGATGTTGGTTTGTAATTCAAATTATTATCAATAGCTGAACGATAGTACAGTAATTTTTTATCCACAATTATTTGTTGTTCACCCTTTGCAAACCACAAATTTAACCATTGATTTGATAAATGACCGGATGACAACGGTTTTCGAATGTTCAATGCACCATACCATTCATTTACAAGCTGGTATAAAATACTATTATCGTTAATTTGTTCAGACATTAAAAGACATTTTTTGAATCAAGAAAAGTCTAAGAAAAAATTTTATATTAGTACATTATTTTATGCTTTAAGTTTTATGAAAAGAGTAATCAATAGGGGTTCACCAGCTCACGTTCACGAACTCCGTTCAAATGAGCGAAAGAACTGTTCAAAAGTTCTTTTCGAGCGAGCTGAACTGTTCAAAAGTTCTTTTCGAGCGAGCTGAACTGTTCAAAAGTTCTTTTCGAGCGAGCTGAACTTTTCGAACAGTTCGTTTTGAACAAGCTGAACTGGTCGAACAGTTCGTTTTGAACAAGCTGAACTGGTCGAACAGTTCGTTTTGAACAAGCTGAACTGGTCGAACAGTTCTTTTGAGCGAGCTGAACGTCGACTGTGGTGGTGATTCTTTATATATATATATGTCTCTCTATCGTTATACATATAGGTATTTTCTTTTCGTTGGTCAGGTTTCATCCAGACCCGCAGCATTACGAAAGCCTGGTTAAAAGTAAGGCTTTCGTAAAGCGCTTTGATTGGTAGAGAATCTGTGTGTGAACGTAGTAAAATCATCTAGAAAACGCACAAGAAATGATTAGTATGCGCTACAAAAACTTTCACAAGATAAACGTCTGTCTGAAGGAAACCTATCCTGCTCATTCAACACAACTCTCTCATAGATGTTTTTAGAATACTGCTACGGTCAGACATTCATTCACAAGAGTGGAAGAAAGTAATGACACGCTCTTTGTTTGCTATTGGCCCGCCGTATGTTCCACTCTTTTTGACTTACGAAAGCATTCTCTCCACAGCATTCTGAATGACTGCCACATCTGTGAAGTTCTAACACAGGGAACAACACCGTGTGACTATGTCAGTGTAGCAGCTGAAAGACGACGTTCAGCTCGCTCAAAAGAACTGTTCGACCAGTTCAGTTCGCCGAATATAGCGTTTTGAAAAGTTCATCAGTTCTGAACGAAACCTGAACTTGGGAAGGTCTAGTAATCAAGTTCTTATTTTCGAGTAACAAGTAAATTTATCAATCTATCCTTGCGAAACGAGCAGACATTTAATCTTTATTTTTGCCAATAATATACACTCTTAAAATAAAATATAAATGAGATATAGTAATATTGCTATTAAAATTGAGAAGTCTTCTTGTCAATGGATAATAAAATATTGGCAAACTTTCGAAGAGTACTTTGTAATAAAGTGAACATAAAATGTGAACATATTTAGTGGAATTTACCGTTTGATTAATGCATGCTTACAAGGGAAGGTCCCCAGGTGTTTCCCTGGGATTTCAAAGTAATGTACCCCACTTTGCTAATTTAAGGATGTTGATTACGAATCTGAAAACCACTCGTGCTCTCGTTCAATCCTTCAAGAGTTATAAGCATTTTATTTTAATCGTAGCGAAAAGTATCATATTTTGAAAAACTCACAGCTTTTTATAGAAATGTTCAATAGAGCTGAGAGATATGCCATTCTACAGATAAACACCTTAGCTATAAAATGATATGTGTTTTAGCTTGATTGTCACCACGACTGCCATGATGCAACAGAATGAAATCTTGTGGTAATATATGGCAAATTTTTCTAAACATTTTCAAAAAGAAACATAAAACAAGTGGAAAATGTGCAACATTTTAAAATTTTTTTTACTTAACAATCAAACGTTCTCTGAAACTAAAACACATATCATTTTATAGCTAAGGTGTTTATCTGTAGAATGGCATATCTCTCAGCTCTATTGAACATTTCTATGAAAAGCTGTGAGTTTTTCAAAATATGGTACTTTTCGCTACGATTAAAATAAAATGCTTATAACTCTTGAAGGATTGAACGAGAGTACGAATGGTTTTCAGATTCGTAATCAACATCCTTAAATTAGCAAAGTGGGGTACATTACTTTGAAATCCCAGGGAAACACCTGGGGACCTTCCCTCATTAGTGGAATAAAACAATATTCTTACGATGAAAACTTACATTCTTCTAGCTTAGAAGCTAAGATACAATGTCTACTATAACAATGACACTATGATTTAGTATTTTTTCTACAAGAAAATATACAATTTGGACTTAAAAAAATGATGACTAAAAAACAAGACTTTTTGTGTACCCTTCACCCATCTTGACAAAATTCTCAAGCTCACCGTCTTCTAAACTTATGTCTTTAAATGTATCCATTATTTATTAAAACAACGAAAACACGCTTCTTTATACAGAACAAAAAGAAAACCTCTCGTTGACTCATGGAATAAGAATAAAAGAACAACGAATAATTCTGACTCAACGTTCCCGAGTCAGGGAAGGTCATGTGTTTATATAAGAATAAACATTCTTTGATAAACATAACAGTATCTAAACCTTCCTGACGTCATTTTTTCTTTCCATTTATTTTCAATCAATTATATTTAAACAAATATCCTCCTGTTTGCTGTCTTGGTTCGCACAATCTAAAGTGAAATGAACATGCTAAGGATATTCCTCTTGCTTGTCGGCACAAGCTGGAAGCATTGAATCGTGTCTCTGGTGTAGTTTCTCTTGAGATTCAGCGTCGAGTTTATTCCTTTTGCATTCTTCTAAGACTTAACTTAAACGGAATCGCCTTTAGGCTTTTGATGACTGATTTTCCGACAACTGGACCTCCAGAAATCTAGGGATCAAATCCAGAAACTTTTTCTGAATCTGTCAGTTTGTAAACGACACAAATCTGTCCATGTTCCCTAAGTTTTAGTTTATTAGAACGAGAGTGAACAGTGTAGGAAAATTTCCAAAAAGAGTGGTTACGTAGGTTTTGATAGGAAAACGTTGCAGTAGGATACTTTGCAAAATTATAGCATTGTTTGTTCATTCTTGTTTCCAAAAACTGAAAGTTATGGAACATAAACAGATGCGTGTCCTCTACAAACTGATCGATTCAGAAATATTTGGGCTCTGGTTTTCTGGAGTTTCAGTTATCAGGAAACCAGTCAACAAAAGTCTAAGGTTAACTTTGATACTCATATTTGACATCAGCGTCATCAATTACATATTGTCCACTTAATTTCATTGAAAAAACGATTTGCAACTTAAGACTAAGACTGATTTATTCACGAAATATGAGAGTCATCAAAAGTCACCGACCGGTAATGACAATGACTCAAGCTGAACAATAAAAACTGAGGAATGATAACAGACAAAAGAAAGATTATAGAAAAAGACAGAAAGAACGAAGTTAAACTAAACAAGTAAAATGACAAACAAAGTAAACTACATTAAAATAGAATAAAAGAACCGAAAAATAAATAAATAAATAAAAGCTATCACCGTGGAATATTGCAAATGACTGTTAAATTTGTGGTACAAGATACTGAGACAGATTTTTATAAGAATTGAATCATCCCCATCTGTCAACTAATTGAGAAATTATAGTCAGAAGCGGAAAAAATCTTACGATTATTTTGGCTGATGAAATGTATGAATATAAATTCTGATCAGTATATTCACGCGAACTAACCTTATCCATGAATTACCGCTGAATTAAACACTTCAGAAAAAAATAATTCATCGATTTAGAATACTACTGATGACTGGGGATGTGAGAAACATCTGTTTATCTTTTAATTTTGTTAAATTCTACGTAAAAACACTTTCGACATCTTTAATTTCTGTCAACCATATTGGTTCTCTACACTTTTTTCTTATTTTCGGCAAACTTTTTACTAAACTTTATTTTATCCGTTGCTATTATCGGCTGCTGTTATTTTCGGCTAAGAGAATATAAAACTGATATTTGTTGTTTCCTTTTGGCTCCAAATAGCAGCTCCACAAAATGGCTTAATCCAATAAGTAAAATGTATTTTACGACCGATATCCCATTCGTTGTAAACGGTTCAAAAACCATAGTATTCAATGAAATTCACTTAGATGCCTCTCTGAATCCGCATTTTTTTTACTTCCAACAATTTTAGATATACTTTCTTTAACTATAAAACTTTTGGCTCATTTAAAAGATATTTATATTTCTTCCGAAAACTGCCTCTTTCACATTGTTTGTTGCTGCACGATTGCTCTGAATCGTACCTCTTGCACATTTTTGCTATTTAGAGCTGCAAAATCTTCGCTTTAGGAAAAGCGAACAAGTAGAAATAAAAGGAAACAACGAACCAACTACTTTAAACGGTAGTGACTATTTTTACTTAGTCACCGCCTAAACTAACCATCTTTAAACTACATGTAGGACTTTCAAGTTATGCTATTCGTCATAAATCTTCCTGTTTTTATCTCTCACGAATACGATAGGTACAATGTCAGTTGTTTGTCCCATTGTAGAATAGAAGAAGTGATGAATCATTTTCTGCTAGATGTCAGACATGGATATGAAAGAGCACTAAGAATGTAAGAGAAACTAAGAGGCTTGACAATCAAGTTCTCAGCATGGTGATATACAATCAGCGATTGGTTAAGAACATGAGACCTATGGTCATACGCTATGACTACTGACATTGTCGATCGAGAGTCATTGAAAAAGAAGTGACTTTGTGTTAAGAATAAAAGACTATTTTAAAAGTACAAGAGCATAATTCGACCATCGAAATAGGACAACATTTTTTTGCAACCCTTGGACATACAAAAATTGTTTTTGCATTACGCGATCATTTTTCTGACCAAATAAATTCGGTGTGCTTCAGAAAAACACAAAACAAAAACTTATAGGCAAGGCTAAGGTGTGCATCATCAAGGTCCTCCACTACTTATGCGGATGAATCTGTGTTTCTACCATGGGTCTAAAATGCCGTACCCTAGACCGTTATAATGGATAAAGATGGTAGAATCAGCAGCATCTGGGAACATTTTGAGAAGTATCTTAAAGGTTACTTCGTTTTTTTCAACACTAATTTTCAAATAAACATCAGGTTTTGTGATCTATGTAAAATACGGCACCGGATGACACATTACATTCATTAGTGTTCTTCAGAGAAAGAAATTCATCATATCAAAAAGTTTTCATTCACACAACTTCAATGATTTCCAAAAATGTAACGGTTCTTTTGAGTGATGAAAGAGTGAAAACAACGTCGTTCAATACCAATGACTATTTCTAAAACAAATAAAAAATTACTATCGCCAAATGTTTTACCAACACCAGTTCGACTTTCATGCTAATGAAAAATGTGAGCGAGAATATTTTAATACCAAAATTGAATAGATTGAGCATTGTTGTGAAAAAGGCCTGTAAAACTTGTTTTATACTTGTCTCTAACGTTATAAACAAATAAAAATATACCACTATCTAATCTACTAGTTTGCATTCAGTTTCACAGTTGTTATCATGTTAGAAAATGCATCAGACGAACTTGTAAAAATATCAATTATTGTATTGTTATAGCGATTTGTTTTCATAGATGTTACATACAGTAAACAAAATTTATGAGACTTTCGTTCCTCTACTAAGATGGAGTATGACATGTATATGTTTTTCCTTTAGATCTAGAATCAAATTCGTTCGATCTTTCAAATGGGTTTAGGTAGTAGTTCAGTCAAAATCCCTGGTGGTGGTACTGAAGGTTTTCATGTATGTCTTAAATCTTGTCTCTTAGTGATACAAGAAGTACTTCCCTTTTTGGTGTCTCTCTTTAGGTTTTACGAGTGCAAGATGGTTCACCCGGTCATAAAGCTGGATTAGAAGCTTATTTCGATTTTATTGTGACAATAAATGGAATACGTTTAGATCAAGATAATGATACATTTAAAGAAGTTCTAAAACAAAATGTTGCAAAACCAGTAGAGCTATTAGTATACAGTAGTAAAACGCAAACTGTACGCCAATTAGCGTTAATACCGCACGAAGGTTGGGGTGGTCAGGTACGCCTATCGACATTTTTTAGATATTCTTGCGAGATATTTTATTTTTTTCACTCTAGGGGTTACTCGGTCTTAGTATTAGATTTTGCACATTTGATAAAGCAAATGAAAATGTCTGGCATGTTCTTGATGTCCAACAACATTCGCCCGCATCGTTAGCTGGTTTACGTTCGTTCACCGATTACATTATTGGTGCCGACACTTTATTAAATGATTCAGAAGATTTATTTACGCTAATTGAAGGGAATGAAGGCAAACAATTGAAATTATATGTTTATAATAGTGAAAGTGATATGACTAGAGAAGTCACATTAACACCAAATGCTGGCTGGGGTGGAGAAGGTTCGCTGGGATGCGGCATCGGCTATGGATATTTACATCGAATTCCGATAAGAACTTTTACAAATCTTCCATCAGCAACGCCAAATTCACAAATGAATGGAACATCGTCCGTTGATCCATTTAAACAATCACAACAGCAAATTTCTCAGACAAATCTTGCACAAACATCAACAGTTGTCGGACAACCGCTGCTGGCATCTGTTCCACAACCGGGTAATATGAATCAAGGACTTGGTTTCACGTTACAACCAATACATTTACCTGGTTTTCCCCCGATAACTGTCTCAATGCCAATGTTCATGCCATCGACAGGATCGATCACAACAACAGCAAACACGAACGAAGCATTTTCCCAGATAAAGTCAGCTTCAGCGACACCGCATCCAACTACAACAACGAATCAAAATTCTGATCCTAGTCAATTTGCTAAGTAAGAAAATGAGCATAAGATCTGTTAAAGGCATTCTGTTCAGATGTCTAATTGAGCCTGTGAACTTGTAAAAGTGTGTTGAATAATCTGAGTTAGATAAAAATTGAGTCTCGATAAGTTTCAGATATTGGCTTCTCAATATTTTCATACAGGAATCAGTAACACAACTATATTTTCTGATAAATGTGTACAAACATTCTTTTTGTATTTGTTTATTTACTTCAGGTATTTTGGAGATCTAACGATAAATCCAGTAACAGCCCCGACAACTAGTTCAACATCATCTTTTGTAAACCGAAGCAATAATGATATGCATTTTTCATCGAATGAACAACAACAAACAAATGCCGTGCATCCTCCATTATCAGCATTTAATATGCCCGATCAAAGACAACAACAGTATTTTCAACCAGCAACAATTCATGTTCCTTTAACAAGTACCGTTTCTGATCTTCCTTTGTTTTCCGCCCCATTATTAGGCGAACAACAACAACATCAATTTTCTCAACATCCACAACAACAACAGCAACCAATGATGCCTCCATTTCAATTAAATACAATGTATTCATCAACAATGCCACAATCGTTTTCACCATCAGCTATGGCTCCAATACAATCTGCTGTTTCTTCTATTTCGCCTCCAATAGAACCATCTGCATCCTCTCAGCAAGAGGTCTTTACACAGTCTTCTTCTTTAGGTGACCACGGTCATTCTCATTACCATGGTCACGGACACTCTCATGATCACGATCATGACGATCATCACCATTAATTTGGGTTTTGTTTTTTTCTCTCTATCTCAACTATTCAGCAATAAACGAAGTCTTGTTATTCAATTTTATTTGTTAGTGTTTTTTGTTTGGCATTTTTTGCGTGAATCATCTCTCTCAAAACTATGAGTTAAAAGTTTGTTAACTGCTTCTTTCTATTATCTACACAAAATTTGTTTCCTTTGCGAGTTGTGCAAAAGTCGAATGCAAAAAGAAATAGCTATTTATGTGAAAGTAGTTTAAAATGTGGACTCTATGGGAGTTTTTGTTTTTAAAAGACGGTTTAATAAAAGTCCAGTGTTTTGCTTTTTTAGGTTAATTTTTATTATTTATTTGCTAGTTTTTATTGTTGCCGTGTCAATGAACGTCATTCTTTCATAATTCTACATTAAAAATAAAATTTGAAAGATAATAGACAAAAAAAAGTTGTTTTTCTATTCACTTTTTCTTGTTTGTTTTCAGAAAAAATTCTTATTAGTATTTATCATCACCATTATTTTAGTCTATTGTTATTGTTATTTTCTTTCCTTTAGTAAACAGCAAAAACCAACCAAATACATTATTACATTATTCTCTTACTAGATAGAAAAATATATCTTCGTCTTGTAGTGAAATGTTATCATTTCCATGCACTCCGTTGAATAAAGATCGTTGTAGATTGAACGTTAATAAAATTTTACCGAAACTATCATCTTTTCCTGTGTCACATATATTTTATCTGATGATTCTATTAGTCATCTAATCAACAACTTATATGATAAATTCTTTGTTTTAGATCAATGTTAACAACAGAAGTGTAAACATCTATAAAATATTAATTAACATCCTTTTTCTCGACAACTTATTAAATCATAGACGTTAATAATAATAACTTGCCATAAAAGTAAAAAGACAAACGTATGGCGGATAATCCTGATAAATTGGGAACAATTTGTTTAAGAAAACTTCGTACATTAATAAAAGCTGATGAATATAATTGGAAAAAATATGTTGAAGAAAAAATACAACAAATAGATAGTACTAATATACGGCCAACAAAGTATCAATCTGAAACAAATGTAAAACTATTTGCTTCTGATAATGCAATGGATAGTTCAATGGTAAAGGTAAACAGTATGCACATGACTACCACACATAGAGAGAATCAATTGACTAAATAATAACTTTTTTACAGAGATGTTAATTTATTACAAAGAAAATATCTCTTATAATTTTACTTCTATGATTTTTAATTTTAGTATGATAAACATCAAATTAATTTATCCAACAGTGATCATACTACTAATCAAAATTTACATGAAAAAACATTATATTTTTTTCGTGATTATTTTCTACAACGTGATTATCAATTGAATACAATTTTAAGTGAACGTCTTTTTGATTATATGACATCAATTGATTTATTAAATGATTTTACATTAAGTTTATTTTCTAAAAATATCACATGTCTAAAACGTGTAACATTAAATGTCAAATATTTATCAAGTTTAGAATGTCGAATATTGAATGTACATAATTTAAATGAATTGAATATATTATTTAATCAAAATCATTATCATAAAAATCAAACAAGTTTTCAATTATTATCTACATTATCAAAACGAAAAATAACTGAAATGGAAATTGATGATATGGAAGATAATGATGAAGATCGTTTTTATCATGCAATTTCTCCATCACCTAATAATACAATGGAACAAATTTATCATGCTTATTCACCATATATTATGAGACGATTACAACGTTTACAAACACGTAAAACGTCAAATCGTTCAATATCAAGTAGAACAAGTTATTCTATGCAAACAAAATTATTTAATCCATTAACAATATCAGATGAATTTTCACATCATAAATTATTATATGGGATATTAACAAATTTAAATTCATGGACAATTCAAAATTTAAAAATATTAAATATATCTTATTATAAATTTTTTGCACCAGAATATGGTACAAAACGAATTCCAGCAATAAACAGGTATAAAAGAGAATTTTAATTCTATAGTTTTTAATTTTTTAAACATAAGTTTTTAGTTTTACTCATCGAGTCAGCACGAGAATTTAATTATTCGATTTAATACTAATAGATATGTTTTACAATCGCCTATTCGTTACAGAAAAGCCCAAACCTTGGAAACTTGGACTGGTTCTTACTACGCGCGCAGTCCTAACATGTTGTAAAATATATCTATTAGTATCAAACAAGTCAAGTTTAAAAAATCAAAATGATTTTTTTTCCTTTAACCGCAATAAACTCGCGTGATTCATAGAGAATTGTGACAATATGTTTGTCTTTCTCTAGATACGTTAGAATGTTATCACCGTTTTATTTCGGTGATGTTCTACGTATATAATCTCAACATGAGTTGAGTGAAAAGTTACAGAAAGG